>PVIU01007135.1:25049-94679 GCA_004026605.1 Ondatra zibethicus | reverse complement strand
CCATCCCTCCTGGCCTAGGAAGGAGTGCATTCAAAAAGACTCGGTTCTCAAAAAGTTAATACATGCAGAAGAGATAGGTCCTGGTGTCATTGTTTGTGGGTTCTCCATCTGCCAACTTTCGCCGCCACATTCAGAGAGTCTGGTTTGATCATATGCTCATTCAGTCCCAGGCCAGGTGGATTGGTGTGCTCCCATTAGCCTGCTTTTTTTTGTAAGCCAAAGAAGCTTGAGCTCCTGCCCTGACTTCTTTCAATGATGGACTAAGATGTAGAAGTGTAAACCAAATAAACCGTTTCCTCCCCAAGTTGCTTTTGGCCATGTTATTTTATCACATTAGTAGGAATCCTAATTAAGACAACCATTTTTAACAGATTTTTATGTTTTATGAATACATTTCAATTTTTAGACATTTAATTTGTGGTACTTTAACTTATGGTACTGCTTGTAAAATGGCTAGATAAACTATTTTTTAGGAAAACCTTAGGTTCATAGCAAAATTGAGCAGGAGCTACAGGGACCCTCTGGATGTCCCTAGCTCACATATCCACAGCCTCCTCTGTTATCTCCAGTTCCACAGTTTAGCATTTTACAGAAAACTGTTTAGTGGGAGCCAGACAGGAGTATGTAGGCTTTTAGGTTATCTTCTTTCAATTAGTAATTTTCATTAAAATTCCTTCATTTTTTTTCACAGCTAGATAGCTCATGTCTTTGTAGCATTAATAGTTCATTATCCAGTGTGCCATAGTTTATTTTCTTCATTCAGCAACTGAGAGACGCCTGGTTGTTTCCAATATCTGTCAAGTAATGAGTAAATCTGCTATAAACATTTTGTCCTGGACATTATATTTGTTTTGTGTTTTTCAAGACAGGGTCTCACTCTCTTAGTTAGGGTTTCTATTGCTGTGAAGAAACACCATGACCACGACAACTCGTATAAAGCAAAACGTTTAATGTGGTGGCTTACAGTTTCAGAGGTTTAGTCCATTAATATCATGGTGGGACATGGCGGTGACTAGGCAGACATGGTGTTGGAGCTGAGAGTCCTATATCTTGATTGGCAGGCAACAGGAAGTGAACTGTCTTTCTGGGCATGTCTTGAGCACGTATGAGACCTCAAAGCTCTCCTCCACAGTGACACACTTTCTCCAATAAGACCACATCTACTCCAACAAGGCCATGCGTCCTAAAAGTACCACTCTCCTTGGGGGCCGTTTTTTTTCAAACCACCACATTTGCTATATGTGTATGTCCTAGTTAGTTTTAGTTGTTAACTTGACACAGACTAGAATTATCTAGGAAGAACATCTCAATTTAGGAATTGCCTAGGTCAGCTTCTCTTCGTGTCTGTGGGAGACTGTCATGGTTGTTGATTCATATTTGAGCTCGCAGCCCACTGTGTGTGGGGTGCCATTCCCTGGAAAGATGGTCTTGAGCTATAAAAGAAAGCAAGCTAAGAGTAATCATGCCAGTCAGTCAGGAGACAGTAGCTCTCAAGGCTCTTTCTGTACCTCATTGGCCATGAAGCAAGTTCCTCTCTAAGAGGTGATGCTGTGTGGAGCAGCAAACATGCCTACCTTCAAGTTCCAGCCCTGACTTTCTGCCTTGACTTCCCTTCAGTGCCAATGGTGACTATGACCTGGAATTGAAAGCCAAAGAAACCTCTCCTCCTCTAAGGGTATGGATGCTTTGTCACAGCAGGAGAAATGAAACTAGGATAATGTGGGGTGTGTGTGTGTGGTGCAGGACAATTGTCCATATTCTATCAATTATGTTTTAAATAAACACTGATTGGCCAGTAGCCAGGCAGAGTGTTTAGGCGGGACAACCAAACAGGAAGTAGAGGCAGGTCAATGAGAACAGGAGAATTCTGGGGAGACACTGAAGAAGCAAGATGTGACCTGTCCCACCGAAGAAGGTACTGAGCCAGGTGGCTAACATATACTAGAATAATGGGCTAATGTAAGTTATAAGAGTTAATAAGAAGTCTGAGCTAATGGGCCAATCAGTTTATCATTATATAGACCTCTGTGTGATTTCTTTGGGGCTAAACAGCTGTGGGACCTGGTGGGAGGCAGAAGCCAGGCAGGACAGAAACCCAGTCAACGTTTGTGTGTGTATTCTATATGTTTCAGGATGGCCTTTAACCTAGCATTCTTCTGGACCCCTTGAGTGCTGAGGTTCTAGACATGTGCCAATCTCCATTATTTTTCAAACATATGCTGTATCATTTAATGGATTTTAAAGTATTTTGTGAGTACATTTCTATCATTCAAACCTTATTTACTTGTGATATTTTAGTTTGATGCTGTGCAACATCGAATGTAAGTTTTAAACTCATGTGGTAAACACTGAGGAGCACATTTGCTGGATTATGTGGTAAGTGTGTGCTAACTTCTGTAAGAAACTGTTGAACTATCTTCTGTTATGAGTCTTGGTCTGTCTCACTAGCCAGCTCCCAAATAATGGCACAGAGATTTATATTAATTATGAAAGTTTGGCCTATAGATTAAGCTTGTACCTAACTAGCTCTTTTTTTTTCTTTTTACTTTTCTTTTTTTTTTTTTTTTTGGCAGTGGAGGGATTCAACCTAACTAGCTCTTATAACTTAAATTGACCCATTTTTAGTAATCTATGTTCTATCATGTGGTGTTACCTCTCTTCCATCTTGTACCTCGTGTTTCCTCTCTGTGTCTCCTTTCTCTCCCTGGAAATCCTGCCTATACCTTCTGCCTAGCTATTGGCCATCCAGCTTTTTTTTAAAACACCAATCACAGCAAATACATCTTCACAGTACACAAATATCTCAGAACACTCTTCCAAAGTGCCTTGTGTTTGAGTCTGAATAGCAAGGAATGAGTTCCGGTTTCTCTGCCTTGGGTTTTGATAGCTAAGGTGTGTATATATGCATGTGCACATGTGTGTGTGTGTGTGTGTCCCCATCCACTGCACCTCCCTCTGGTTTACTCATCATGGGCCACACTGTAGTCATCTGTGAACTAATCTGCTCCTCTCCCTGTCAGTGAGCTTTGTCAGGGACATCCTTGCTGTCCCTCCAGTGTTTGGATTATAGTGTTGTTCAAATTGAGTTGAACAAACAAAAGTTCAGAGGCTAAAAGGTCAAAGATTCAGTATAAGAAGAGCCCCTCACTGGAAGGGTTTACTCCAGAATAGATGCTTATCTCTTAGGAGGAAGAAAATACTACCCAACCCACATCTAGGATCTCTGGCTCTGTATTCCTGCCTCAGTGAGTCAGGGCTAGTTGAGATGGCAAAGACTTATACCGGGAAGCTCAGGGCTGTCCCAATCACCAGCTGTTTGACTGCAGTGCTCAGGCGTCTCTCTCTTAATAAGAACATTCTAAACACAGAAGTCCTAAGGGGATGTTGGAATCTAACCTCCAGATCCCTGTAATGAATGTATTGTTTGGAAGGGGAAATGAGGAAAAAAAACCAGAAATGAGGGAAGCTGGTTTGTAAATATCTCCCTTTCTGAGGGACATTTTTTAAAGCTGTGAAACTAAGGTAAGTTTTATGGCTTCTGTCTTCCTTCCTAGCTCTATAAAATCAGGGTTTTATTGGTGCCATCCCTCTGTGTGAAGCCAATGATGGATAAGCAGATGATACTTTTATTTCCAGGTGGAGACCAGCTGTTCTGGGCTTTGTTATACCTGATCCTCCCCCAAAAGGAGGGTTGAAAGTGCACAGTAGTCTATTCTCTTTGGCAGAGAGAAGCTGTAAACATTTTTCTCATCTGCTTGCTCTTCTTATTATATTGGAAAATTTCAGTGATTATAGGTTTTTAGTTCTCTTGTGGGAGTTTGCAAATAATATTTATAAGATCTATGCTTCCTGTGTCTCAGATGCAAATACAGTGTTACCTGGAATAGCACAGGATGCAGTATTAACTAGTTTCAACGTATTCTACCATGGGCATTAGTGGCATGTTAGCTCAGCATACTAAAGTTAGACACCCCTTTAGTCAAAACAGAGAATCCTAATTTGTCCTCAAAGAGATTTTTTCAGGGCTGGGGGGATAGTTCAGTTGGTAGAGCATTTGTGAACCCTGGATTGAACCCTGATACCACACAACTGAGGAGTGGTATTATACTCCTGCAATTCTGGACATAGGGGTGGCAGCTGGAGAATCAGGAGTTCAAGGTTGAGTACATAGTGAATTTAAGGCCAGCCTGGGCAACATGAGACCCTGCCTCATAAGACACAGCAAACAAATGAAAGAGCAAAATTTTCCCTGCTTGGTGCTACTTGATCACATCTTGCTTGCATACACTCTGATCACCATCTTGTTGCCAGGGAAACTCAACAGTAAATGATTCCCAGCCTTTTGATGGTGCAGGAGAATTGTCTGTAGTCTGTCAATCATGTTGTAAATACACGCTGATTGGCCAAGCAGGAAGTATAGGTGGGACAACCAGATAGGAAGTAAAAGTGGGGCAAGAAGAACAGGAGAATTCTGGGAAGAAGGAAGCTTTTTCCCCAGTCCTGCCCACACCATGGAAGAAGCAAGATGTGACCTGCCCCGCTGAAAAAGGTACCGAGCCATGTGGCTAACATAGATAAGGATTAGCTACAAGAGCTAATAAGAAGCCTGAGCTAATGGGCCAATCAGTTTATAACCTAATGTAGACTCTCTGTGTGATTTTCTTTGGGACTTGCTGGCTGTGGGAACTGGGAAGGACAGAAATCCCAACAAGCCCAGCCCTCATGTTACTTTTTGATCCCTTTTGTCCCTACAGCTAGGAAACACTGTCTTACGTTTGACTAGTACAGGGCAGAAAACTGATTTCCTGTTTCATGCTGTAAGTATGGTAAATAGTTTTTGGTTTTCTGGAACATGGATGTGGAAGATGATGAGTATTAGGTCTTAGGCTGGAGACAGATGGCTAAGTGAGGTACCTACTTAACTTACCAAAATGTGAAGATGGATGCTAAAAAGAAATCACATTCTAGCTCAGAAGTGAGTATAATAAAGGGTTATTTACTTAGGGGTATACTCACAGATCACATCCCTCTGCATGAATGGAGAACAAGAACTGAATCCAGCAGCTGGAAGAGAGAGGGAGTGAGCTTTACATGAGCATTTATAGTATGAGGCCACACCCAAGTGGGCAGGTAACCTAAAGGCTACTGGCTATAAAATTTCCTATAGCACCTTACCCTTTTGTTTAAATAAGAGAGTTCTAAGCCTAATAAAAATTATATACAATAAGAACAAATATCAGGTATAAAAATTAGAATTACAACCAGCATAAACAATATCAAGCAAGAAACGTGATAAATGTTTCAATAATTATCCTACCCTAAGGAGTTTAAATCTTGTATTATAGATAACTTGGCCAAGTCATGAGAGGAAAGTAACTATAACTATCTAGTCTTCAACCCCATTGAAGACCCGAGAAGGGAAATAATATTACTTGAGTAAGCAGGAAGTGCAATCAAGCACTTCCAAAATGTGCAACTAATGACAGAGACAAATGACTACCTGGACAATCACCCAAAGTCTCATTTGCAGCATTGTAGCAACCAATTTTGGCTAATGTCTAGAGTAACTGACAGATCATTTTCAGAGGCAGGAACTTTTTCAAAATCATCTTACCCTGCGTTGGGAAGATTTGACAGTCTTTTTTCTTGTATTCTGCTTTCCTGTCTGGACATCATACATTTTGTCAGTGGTCGATGCAAGGGCAGTTCCTTGTCCAAAGGCCAGTTTTGCCAAAAAGAAAATAAGCTCCAAGTGGAGTGTCTTTAGTGCTCAACATTCTCTCAGGAATAGATCAGTGCTGCCAGGAGCAATCGTGTCTCATGTCAACAGAACCCTAAATTATTTAAATGCCATATTCTACAGCTCTTTGAAGTGGTTGAAGATTAACTATCTATGCAGAATGCAATCTCTATGTATCTAAAGAACCTGATTAGTCTAACTATAAGTATGACAAACATAGATGACTATTGACTTATAATTCTTAACACCTATGTAACTTAAAGACTAAGATTTCATATTAGAATATTAAACAATCTTTACACAACTGTGCAACAAATGAGGACAATGACCTCAAAATGTAAACAATGTATAAGTATCTTTATCAGAGGTAGAAATGTATATTGCAATATAATAAATATATCCTAAAATTGTATTAATATACAAAATGTCTTAAGCAGATGTAGAAGCATGCATGCATACAATTTGACAAAATAACTTTTCCTAGGTATACAAATGTTGTAGATGAAAATAGGAACATATTCAATATAATTTAAGTTTGTATCAATATACAAAAATCTATATATATCAATATAAATTGCCTATAAATAATAGCTCACAAGTATTTACTCTATTACTCATTATTATTATTAATGTGAATAAGCTCACACTAATCTATTATCTCATCCAATCTCCTTTTTTTTTATTCAAGGAGATCCCTGAGCCTAAATAATTTCCCCCAACCCTCTACCCTATACCAGTTATAATCAACCCTGAAATGATGTCCCGAACCCTGAAGACAAACTTTGTTGGGAGAGGAGACATTGTCTTCTAGAATTACTTCCAGCTGTCATGGGGGCAATGTTATTTCTATGGCATCCTATGAAAGTAAAATGATGGTTAAATTCCAAGATTACCGTCTGGTATAATTGCAAATAGTCTCTGAGTATTAGGTAGGGTTTTTCTGAGGTTGCTATTTAGTGTTCTGGCCATAACATTGTAAAAAAGTGTACCATTTCACCTAACCAAGTTGGAACTATCTTGAGCAGCTGGTACCCAAAACAGGTCTTATAGTAGCGCTATCAGCATCATGATGTCATATCAACAAGGAGGAGTCATTGTTGTGGGGCCCCATCTTCTTCCTGGAAACTTCAAAGATTACTGCAGGAAAATTCATTGTTCATTGTGGAAAATTTAAACATTATTTATACAGACATATATTCAATGAAAGGTACGATAGAGACAAAAATTGGTATGAAGAAAAGTAAAATCTTTTCTAAAGCCTTTCTTTTTTTCTGTCCCATATCAGATGGCTCCTGACATGAGGCAGAAACTCTGAATTTTCCTTTTAACAACATGCTTGGATTTAGAGAAGGATAGAGCCATTATCCAACACCAAAGCCAGCTTTGATTTTTAAGTGAGTCATGACTATTATTCTAGTTAATATTCAAAGATTCTTACCCTCGGATGGCCTGTCCTCATAAGTGATAATTCTCTTTGTTTGGTGATCCTATCTGGGTAATTATCTTTTCCTCCTTAGGCATCTAGATGTCCAGGGTCTCTTCATTTTCTGAGGATGAATATTTTCCTTCAAAGACAAGAACAGAACCCTGCCCCAACCATTATGAGGTTTTCTTACCACCTGTATGGTTGTCACCTCTGGATGAGCCATCATTTGTAGTAAAGAGGCACGGGCCATGTTCCTGGTGCCCAGTGAGCTTAACACCCAAAATAATTACACAGAAACTGTATTCATTTAAAACACTGCCTGGCCCATTAGTTCTATCCTCTTATTGGCAAACTCTCACATCTTGATTCAACCCATTTCTAATAATCTGTAGGTCACCACGAGATCGTGGCTTACCGGGAAAGATTCAGCCTGTCTGACTTGGCAGCTTCATGGCAGTGGCTCTCTCTCTGTCTTCTTCCCAGCATTCTGTTCTGTCTACTGCACCCACCTAAGGGCTGCCCTATCAAAAGGCCAAGGCAGTCTCTTTATTCAACTAATGAAAGCAACAGAAATACAGAAGGACCTCCTATACCAGTCATTTCTCTTTTTAAAAAGATTTCTTTTTTTCAAATGAATCTTTATTAATTTTGATGATATCCATAACTTTTCTTCTCCTGTGGAAACAAGAGCAAAACCCCTTCCCCAATGTATCACATCTCTTAGTTTCCATTGTGAGGTCAACACATCCTTGAAATACACCAGCTGATTTAATTCGGAAGACTTTTCTATTATTCAATGTCTCTCTGCTGCTGTTGTTCCTTTCTCATTAGTGTTAAGAAAATTCAAGGTTAATAAAGTATTATGTAATCTATTTCCATCCCTTTCTGTTTGTTAACATATCCTTTATAGTTCAATTGATCTTTACATAACTGCCTGACCTGTAGGATTGTTTGGTATACCTGTAATATGCTTTATATTATAATAAGTAAAAAACTGTTTCATTTTCTTAGAGACATATGCTGGACCATTATCTGTCTTTATTTGTGCAGGTATACCCATGATGGCCATAACTTCTAATAAATGTGTGATTACCAAATCAGCCTTTTCTGAGCTCAAGGCAGTTGCCCATTGAAATCCTGAATAAGTGTCAATGGTGTGGTGTATATATTTTAATTTTCCAAAATCTGCAAAGTGGAACACAAACATCTGCCAGATTTCATTTCTTTGAGTACCCTGTGGGTTACTCCCTGCAGGTAGTGGTGTTTGGTTATAGAAAGAGCAAGTAGGACATCTCTTTATAATCTTCTTAGTTTGTTGCCATATAATAGAAAACTCTTTCTTTAAAACTTTGCTATTGACATTATGTTTCTTATAAAATTCTGAGGCCTTCAACACACTTCCAATCAATAATTGATCAATTTCTGCATTATCTTGTGCTAGAGGACCTGGCAGACCCATATGGGATCAGATGTGTGTTATGTATATGGGACAGAGCCTATTCCTGATTATATCTTGAACCTGTATGAATAATGAAGTCAATTCTCTATTATCTGGTATAAATTCAGCAGTTTCAATATGCAAGACAACTCTTTCTGCATATTGTGAATCAGTAGCTATAGAAAGAGGTTTTATAAAAAATCCCGTAGTACCACGAGAATAACATAATTCTGCCTTTTGGACAGAATTATAAGGGATTTGTTCCACCTTATTTAAATCTTCTCATTTGTAACCTGCCTTTCCTGATTTATTTGCATCAGTATAGAATGTAGGGGTTCCAGTTATTGGTGTGTCCTGTACAATTGGGGAAGGATCCAAGTAATTCTCTTTACAAGGTTAATTCTATCACTTTTGTGATAATTGTTATTAATCTCTCCTCAAAAATTAGCACAAGCTCTTTGCCAAGGTTCATTGTCTTCCCATTTTTTTTAAGTTTATCAGTAGTAAAAGGCACTATAATCTCTGCTGGGTCTATACCTGCTAGTTGATGAAGTCTCAATTTTCCTTTTATAATTAATTCAGAGACTTTTTCCACATAAGTTTTTAATTTTTTACTTGGTTTATGTGGTAAAAAGATCCATTCTTTTTTTAAAAATTTATTTATTTATTATGTATGCACATGCCAGAAGAGGGTACCAGATCTTACTATAGATGGTTGTGAGCCACCATATGGTTGCTGGGAATCGAACTCAGGACTTCTGGAAGAACAGTCAGTGCTCTTACCTTCTGAACCGTCTCTCCAGTGCAGCAAGGCTTGCTAATCTTCTGATGGAGGTTATTCAAAAGGGACAGAGAAAAGCAAGAGAATTTGAGAAGATGAATCAGTCATTATGACTATTTTGGGAAGTTTGTCTGGCTAGTGAAAAGCCGACTCTAGATGCTGAAGCTATCCATAGGTTGCTGGCTTTGATTAAGGAATTGTAGACGACATTGGAAGCTGAGTTGACTTTTGACAAAGGTGGTAAATTCAGACAACATTATGATCTAATAAACTTTATTTTTTAAAAATGAAAAAAAAAGAGACCCATTCTAAGATACTGTCTTCCCTTTGTATTAAAATTCCTGTAGGGGAAATTCTGGAAGGCAATATTACTAGGATGCAATTAAGATTTGGATCCACCCTATCCACATGTGCCTCCTGTAATTTTTCTTCAATGACAATCAATTCCTTTTCTGTTTCAGCTGTTAATTTTCTGGGACTAGTTAAGTCCTTGTCACCATCTAAGGTTTTGTTTAAATGAACTATTAAATCAGGTCATATCTCAACAGCTGGTCATAGACCGGAAATATCTCCTAACTATCTTTGAAAGTCATTAAGAATCCAAATTGGTCTCTCCTAATTTGTACCTTTTGTGTTCTAATTTTCTGTAAACCTATTTTATCACCTAGGTTATTGACAGAATCTCCTCTCTGTATTTTTTCAGGAGCAGTTTGTAATCCCCATTTTGGTAAAACTTTCTTTACTTCTTCAAACATTCTTTCTAAAGTATCTATGTTTGGATCAGATAGCAAAATGTCATCTATGTAATGGAAAATTATATATTTAGGAAAATTTTAACATATTATTTTCAATGGCAGATTTACAACATATTGGCATAGGGTGAGGCTATTGAGTATTCCCTGTTCATTGTTTTTTTACCACTGAGTAGTATTCTAATGTGTATATATTCCACACTTTCTTGATCCATTCTTCCATTGAGGGGCACCTAGGTTGTTTCCAGGTTCTGGCTATTACAAAGAATGCTGCTATGAACATAGTTGCACAAATGCTTTTGTAGAATGATTGGGCATCTCTTGGGTATATTCCCAGCAGATCCTGAGGTAGGTTAATTCCCAATTTCCTAGGAAACCATCACACTGATTTCCAAAGTGGTTGCACAAGTTTGCATTCCCACCAGCAATGGATGAGTGTTCCCCTTATACCACATCCTCTCCAGCATAGGCTATGATTGGTGTTTTTGATTTTAGCCATTCTGACAGGTGTAAGATGGTATCTCAAAGTTGTTTTGATTTGCATTTCCCTGATTGCTAAGGAAGTTGAGCATGACCTTAAGTATCTTTTGGTCATTTGAACTTCTGTTGAGAATTCTCGGTTCAAATGATTACCCCATTTTTTTAATTGGGTAATTTAGAATTTTAATGTCTAGTTTCTTGAGTTCTTGTATATTTTGGAGATCAGCCCTTTGTCTGCTGTGGGGTTAGTGAAGGTCTTCTCCCATTCAATAGGATGCCTTTTTGTCTTAATGACTGTGTCCTTTGCTTTACAGAAGCTTCTCAGTTTCAGGAGGTCCCATTTATTCACTGTTGCTCTTATTGTCTGTGCCACTGGGGTCCTACATAGGAAGTGGTCTCCTGTGCCCATGTATTGCAGGCTACTTCCCACTTTCTCTTCTATCAGGTTCAGTGTGGTCGGATTTATATTGAGGTCTTTAATCCATTTGGACTTGAATTTTGTGCATGGTGATAGATAAGGATCTATTTTCATTCTCTTACAGGTTGACATCCAGTTATGCCAGCACCATTTGTTAAAGATGCTTTCATTCTCCCATTGTATAATTTTAGCTTCTTTGTCAAATATGAGGTGTTCATAGGTTTGTGGATTAATATCCGGGTCTTTGATTCGATTCTATTGGTCAATGTCTCTGTTTTTATGCCAATACCAAGCTGTTTTCGTTACTGTAGCTCTGTAATAGAGTTTGAAGTCAGGGATGGTAATGCCTCCTGCAGTTCCTTTATTGTATAGGATTGTTTTGGCTATCCTGGGCTTTTTGTTTTTCCATGTAAAGTTAGTTATTGTTCTCTCAAGATCTGTGAAGAATTTTGTTGGGATTTTGATGGTGATTGCATTGAATCTATAGATTGCCTTTAGTAGAATTGCCATTTTTACTATACTGATCCTATCAATCCAGGAGCATGGGAGATCCTTCCATTTTCTGCCAACCATTTTCCTCTTATTAAGGTACTTTCTGAGCTTATACAGCTCAGAGGCCATAGAGCAGCAAGGCACTGGGTCCATTTTTAGCATGTGTGTGGTGTGAGATGCCTGTCCATGTGCACGTGCATACACCTCTCTCTTTTCTTTTGTAAGATAGAGACAGAAAGACAGAGCAATAGAACAAAGTATCACTGACTGGTTAGCTTCATGTTCCTTTCTCCTATTAGGATAAAGGCAGGAAGAGCTACAGTGTTGTTCCAACTTGAAACTGGACTATTTGGGTATGTTGGCCCATGTCTCTGTTTCCTCATTTCTCAAGTCAAACAAACAACTTTGTTTCAGCTGGCTGATTTAAAACTTCAACATGAGAGATTCTATTTTGATGTTCAATAATATTATTACTAGTGTCTAGTAACAAAAGCCTGGTCAAAAACAGTAGTATCATGTCAATTTAATTGAATAATTCTCACTTATTACCTGTTTTTTTTTCTTAACATGACCTTTAACAAATCTCATGCACCCTAAAGTCAACCCCAGACTCTATCTTGCAGCAGCCTGTCTTGGAAAGTGTCCCTGCTCAGCCAGTCCAGGATGACGTTCTCCCAGGATCCTTTCCCTGCCGTAGGAGCCTCACCATGTTCTACTGCAAAGAGAACAAGAGGGACAAGCTCTGAGAGTGAAAAAGACCTATAAGGGAAAGAGAAGTAAGAAATGTGGAGACAAGGTTCTGAGGAGCCAAAGTACAACAAGGAGTCTGCAAAATCAACTCTGTCACTTCGATGGCTGCTTTGTGACATCCCCTCATAAATTTGCAGAATAACGTATCTTATCGGATTCCTATGAAGATGAGCCATGGAACCAACATGAATTTCTCTGTGTGGAATAAGAAGGCAAGGGTGTCAGAGTGGCTGGAGGCTATGTCTGCAGGTAGAATGAAACAAAGGATGTGATTGATTGGTAGAATTAAAACAGATCTTTATAGTTTTTTTTTTGAATGAGAGGGGCAGAGGCATCTGAGACAGGATCTTACTCTGTAGCATGGGCTAGCTTGAACTTACTATGTAGCTCTGGCTCACCTCAAAGCCGTGTCAATTCTCCTGCCCCAGCCACTCAGGTGCTGGGATAACAGGTATGGTGAGCCACCAGTCCTGGCCCTTCAAAAGTGATTTTTATTTGAAGTTTGAGAGCATATGGTACTCAATGTAAATCTATCTTCCTACTCCTCCAAGAATCATCCAGCTTTTAAAAGAATGCCTAAGAAGAGTTCTTCTTTTTTGAACAGCGAGTCCTGATATAGAAGCAGATGTACGGGGGAGAAAATGGATCACCTCCAGGTGGGGTTCTGCTCACAAAGGAAAATACTGAGAAAAAATGACCAACTGGAGATGAATTTGTGGTGGGTATCAAATGCAGAACTTTGGTATATGTGGGAAGGACTCTACCTTGAACTATATCTTCTGCCCATCCACTTTATCTTTTGTAGCATTTTAAAGAGTATATATTGTTGAGTATTTGCATAGGCACTTTTTCCTTTTGGAGAAAAGCTTTGCAATTATCATTCTTGCAGTTCTGCTTTCAATCATTATCGTCCTTTAAAGTACAAAGGTGATACTCGCCTAAGCTGTCTTCTCAAAGGGTACCAACAAACTGTTTCATGTAATTACAGAGCAGTAGAATCAACCACTCTAAAATCATTCTGGAGTGACAGAGTACTGGAGAGACAACTAGAAGCGTTTCATCATCCCTTTGGGAATCTCTGGACTTTTTCCATCTCTGCATGTCTTCTATTTCTGTAAGACTGTTCTTTGCCACTCCTTCACTCCTTCCCCAGTCTCCCTTCCTTTCAAGGGCAGGAGCACAATCTGGGCATGAGCTCACACCTCTAATTCTAGCATTTGGGATGCTGAGATGAGAAGATTGCTGTGAGGTGAAGCCTTAGGGACAGAGTGAGTGAATCCAGGCCAACCTAGGCTACTTGTCTAAAAATAAATTAAAAAAATGAAGATGAGAGCAGGGGAAGTCTTGAGATCATACTGATGAAGTTCTGTTCATTTCTACCACATACCATATCTGAGCGAATGACTCTGGACGAGGTACTTCTGCTCTTTCTTGTAGGTCACCTGTAAACGGGCTGATGCTTCCTGAGTGGGTATGTGTCCCACAAGCAAATGTTACTGAAGTGTTAACTATTAACAGATGATGACTTATTGCTGTTGATTACATACTGATAATTACACTATAATCAGAAATTACCTTAACCTTTAAATACCTTTAGAAAGAAAAATTTTAAAAAAGGTTTGTTTGTTTGTTGGTTTATTTATTTATCTATCTATCTATTTATTTATTTATTATGTATACAGTATTCTGCTTGCAGCCCCAGAAGAGGGCGCCAGATTTCATTACAGATGGTTGAGAGCCACCATGTGGTTGCTGGGAATTGAACTCAGGATCTTTGGAAGAGCAGTCAGTGCTCTTAACCTCTGAGCCATCTCTCTAGCCCTAGAAAGAAGATTCTTAACATATGGGCAGTCCACAAATACATTCACAATTTAATAGAAAACAAGGAAAATGTGGCATGTATATACAATGGGTACAATGGGTTTTTAAATTTTAGTCAACCATAAGAAAAAAGAAAGTTGGTACTTTTCAGGAGAAAGGGAGAGAGTTATATTAAATAGACAAAAGCGGTTTCAGCAAGACAAGTATTACATGTTTGCATCATTTGGGTTTTGGATTTTATATAGTTACATAAAAACCATATAGGTATGTTCAAGAAATAAATAAATAACTGACAAATGGGATTGCATGAAATTGAAAAACTTCTATAAAGTGAAGATATAACCTACAGAATAGGAGAAAATTCTCTGCCAGTTATACATCCAATAAGAGATTATATCTAAAATATATAAAGAACTCAAGGGGCCGGAGAGATGGCTCAGTGGTTAAGAGCATTGCCTGCTCTTCCAAAGGTCCTGAGTTCAATTCCCAGCAACCACATGGTGGCTCACAACCATCTGTAATGAGATCTGGTGCCCTCTTCTGGCCTGCAGACATACACACAGACAGAATATTGTACATAAAATAAATAAATATTAATAAAAAAGAACTCAAAAAGCTGAATATTACACACATACCCCCCCACATCCCTCTCAAAACCAAAACCAAAACAAAACCCCCAAACCAAAAAAAAACCACAATAAATGGGTGTCTTAGCTAGGATTATCACTGCTGTGATGAAACACTATGACTAAAGCAACTTGGGAAGGAAAGGGCTTATTTCGCATATGATTCCACATCACTGGTCATCACTGAAGGAAATCAGGACAGGAACTCAAACAAGGTGGGGACCTGGAGGCTGCTGCTCATAAAAGGGCCATGGAAGAAAGCTGCTTACTGGTTTGCTCCTCATGGCTTGTCCAGTCAGCCCAGGATGGAACCACCCACAATGAGCTGGGCCCTCCCATGTCAATCTCTAATTAAGAAAATGCTCTACAGACTCGATACAGTTCAGTCTTAATAGAAGCATTTTCTCAATTGGGGTTCTGTCCTCTCAGATAACTATAGGTTGGTCAAGATGACATAGAACTAACCAGCAGAATGGGGTAGTAAATTGAACAGGCAGTTTTGAAAAGACAAAAATACAAATGGTCAATACATACATGAGAAAAATATTCAATGTTCTTAGCCACTAAAAAAAATACAAATTAAGGCAACAATGAAATTCCATGTCACCCCAGGTGGAATGGCTATCATCAAGAGTTCTGAGAAGGATGTGGAAGGAAAGGGAACCATCACACACTCCTGGTGAAAATCTACACAGCTTAACCACTATGGAAATCAGTGTGGCGTTCCTCAAAATTAAAAAGTGGACTACAATCTGACCCAGCTACATCCCTCCTGGACTCTAAGTCAACACATCACCTGTTCACATCACCTGATGTACATGTTCATCAACTACAGCGCTATACACAACACTCAGCTTCTGTCATCAGCTTGGGTGTTTGTCAACAGATGGAAAGATGGGGTAAATACACACAATGGAGTTTCATTCGACCATAGAGAAGCAAGTTATGTGATTTGTAGGAAAATGGTGAAACTGGTGATCATCATATTAACCAAAATAAGTCAGTTAGGAAGACAGACATTACATTTTCTCCCTCTTGATTATATATGTGTATACACACACACAAATACATTTATATGTATGTATGACATTAAACAAGTGAGAGTCTCTATGAGAATAAAAGTATGCAGCAGGAAGAGAGGGAAAAGGGGAAGAATGGTTATGAATATGATGTTCACACAACATCACATAGTTGTGTGAAAATATCTCTATAAAACCCATCACCATGTACAATAAAATATGCCAATAAAAATGGAAGACATCTTTGAATCATGTATACATCTGGAAAAAAGAGAAAGAACTGAAAATAATTTGAAAGGTGAGAGGCAGTTAGTTCTTTATGTGGAGCACAGGTGACCTGTGGTAGTTTATAATGTAAATGGACTCTGCAAGCTCATAGGGAGTGGCATTATTAGAAGGTGTGGCCTTGTTGGAGGAAGTATGTCACTGTGGGGAGTAGGCTTTGAGGTCTCATATATGCCCAAGACATACTCAGTATCTCAGTTGGCTTCTTGTTGCCTTCTGATCAAGATGTAACCAGCGCCATGTCTGCCTGCATGCTGCCATGCTTCCCTCCATAATTATAATGGATTGAACTTCTGAAACTGTAAGTGAGCCACCCCAATGAAATATTTTCCTTATGAGTTGCTGTGGTCATGGTGTCTCTTCACAGTAATAGAAATAGAAACCCTAATGTTGATATAACCCCAGACAATAATAAGAACACAATGAAAATAAACCAAAAGCACCAATAAAATAATATGAGAATGTTGAAGACAGGAAGAGTCTGGCTTCACGGTATAGTCCTTTGTTTCCAGCTCATAGGACCATGAGTTTGAGACTAGCCTGGGCTATATGATGAAACTCTAACTCAAGTCTATATTTATCTCTCGATATATATTTGCTGCTCTTTCAGAGGACCTGGTGTTCAGTTCAGTTCTCAGTACCTACATGGTGGCTCACAAGCATCTTATCTCCAGTTTTAGGGAATTGATGCTTTCTTCTGACTTCCATAGGTACCAGGTATTGTGCATGGTACACACGCATACAGGCAAAACACTAATGCACATAAAACAAAATAAATCTAAACCAGTATATTTTTAAAAGATCTTTAAATATATTTACTTATAAATATGTTTAATATATATAAATATAAATAAATAAAAGTTCATAGCTTTTCTCCTTTTATATCTTAACTGATTTAAAAAACTACATTTTCAATAACTGGGCCTATAACATATGCAAATATGATATTTTTAAAAAATAGGATGAAGGAGGAGGTAAAAGCAAAGCTGTATTAGAATAAAGAATGATACCAGATGGAACTCAAATCCACAGGAACAAAGAAAGAATATAGGAAGTAGCAAATAAGAAAGTTAATAAAATAAATTCTATATACACATTGTGAATTTTTTCTAGTGTAGTGGGTCTTAATCTACGGGTAGCAACTCCCTTTGGCAAGCCATTACATTATGATTCGTAACAGTAGCAAAATCACGCTTATGAAGTAGTAATGAAAATAATTTTATGCTTGGGGGTCATCACAACATGAGGAACTATATTAAAGGGTGACACGGTTAGTTAGGTTGAGACCCACTGTTCTAGTATGTTATTTAAAGGCCATAAAATTAAACAAAGTAATAATAATTTAGCCGGTGCGGCAGCTGGTGTAGGGCAGGGCTGGTTCTGTCACTCTTGTGACCAGGGCCAGCTTTCTCACCTGCCACAGGTGGCAAGGGGTGGAGGGAGGAGGGCATCTTTCCCTCGCCCCTGCTACGTCATGGCAGATGAGGGGGGTGGTAGGATCATTTCTGTTGCTCTTACATCCGCAGGGCTTGCTTACCTGCGCCCCTGACAATGGGGTCCAGTGAGGGTTAGGGCTAGCTCTCCTGCTCTTGTGACCCCAGGGCCAATTCTCTCACCTGCCTCAGGTGGTAATGGGTGAGGGGGAGGGAGGACATCTTTCCCTCACCATGCCACTACTTGGCAGACAAGGGGGGGTGGGGTCAGCTCTCCTGCTCTCAGGGTCAACTCACCTGTGAACCTGTCCACAGGATCAGAGGTTGAATATCTTTCTCATATGCTTATTGACCATATGTGTTTCATCTTTTAAGAATTGGCTATTAACTTCATTAGACTATTTACTGATTGAGTTGCTTATTTCTTGGTATTTAGATGTTTTGTTCTTTGAAATTCTAGATAGTATGCTAGCAAAGATTTTCTCCCATTCTGGAGGATGTTTCTTCACATTCTTTTTTTTTTTTTTTCTGAGATAGGATTTCTCTGTGCAACAAGCCCAGGCGATCCTGGAACTCACTCTGTAGTCCAGGGTGGCCTTGAACTCACTGAGATCCGTCTGCCTCTGCCTCCCACAGAGGGCTGGGACTAAAGGGGTGTGCCCCCTCTTCACCTCCCTAGCTTTCTTCACATTCTTGTTTCCTTAGCTATGTGGTTTCATAACTTCATCTGTATCACGTTGTGTATGGACATGTGTGTATATGTGTGTTATTCATGTGTGCCCATGTGAATGTGCATGTCCATGAATGTGTCCAAGACAGATGTTGATGCCAGATGTCTTTCCATATCATTTGTCAGCATCCTTTTTGAGATAGGGTCTGAACCTGGAGCTCACTGGTTAGTCTGGCTGATCAACCAGCCCCCAGGTTCTTCCCATGACTGCCTTCCAGTGCTGGGATTAAAGGCACGTGCTTGCTAGTTTTATGTCAGCTTGGCACAAGCTAGAGTCATCTGAGGAGGGGAAAGACAAGAGGCTTCTTTACCAAGATACAAGGAACAAACAAATTACCTTCTTAGTACCCAAAGCATCAAGCAACCACATCCTAGGTCAAAACATCCTGTCATATAGCCTTGAAGGAGCAAGAATAGGTCTGAATTCTCTGACCTTCAGTTAAGATGGAATGGATCCACTTCTGTGGGCTCCCGCACAAGACTACCAAGTCAGGTAGTCTTATAAAGTCTTATAAAGGTAGTCTTATATAGTCATATAAAGGCTATGAGAAATAAACATGGGGTGAATCTCAGTATTTATTAGATCCCTTCCTAATTCTACCCTGTTCTCTATCTTTTCTTTTGTATCTTTGTATTCTTTACCTGACATTTCTTAATCCTCACACTTCCCTCTGAGCACAGACAAATAAGCCAGGCGGGACCTGGCTGATGTTGTTGCCCAGATGCGGGATACGACAGTCTTAGATTCTATAAGAAAGCAGACTGAGCAAGCCACGGGGAGCAAGTCAGTAAGCAGCACTCCTCCATGGCCTCTGCATCAGCTCCTGCCTCCAGGTTTCTGCCCTGTTTGAGTTCCTGTTCTGACCTCCTTCAGTGATGAATAGTGATGTGGAAATGCAAGCCAGACTTAAACTCTTTCCTTTCTAACTTGCTTTTGGTCATGTTGTTTCATCACAGCAGTAATTCTAACTAGGACAAGGCACAGACTTTCCCATGTAGTTTTGGTTTTCTGAATGTAAGCATTATATTTTTCTTTGTCGGGGGTCACATAATTTTCTCTTTTATCAATTCTAGGTATGGATGTCTTCTCTTCCCTCCTCTTTTCCTGGCCCTTTCTTGGGATTCCTTTTATTCTTGATTGTTTATTTAGTTGTTTAGTAACTTGGCTGATTTAATGAAGTTTATTTGCTCTTTAGTGTGAGGAACTGGAAGTCAATTCCTCAATTGGCGCAGCCACAGACTGTGCTCAATCACTTTAGGATAACTATGTTTTGAGCTGGATCTTCTTTGGTGTCTCTTTGATCTGTCCCTTTAAAGTTTCTGTCTTTTTTGGCATTAACAGGCTCCGCTATTTGCTCACTGCTCAGTCTATTGTTTCCAATAATGCCTTGGGGCAAAATTTACTCTGAAATCAGAACTAATTAAATTTTTGATTTATTGCATGGGTAGATTCATTTTCTTTCTTCTTTTTGGTACTTATAACCTTATTTAACCATAACACAATAGTTTTAAAGTTAGCTCACTGAAAACTTTCCTTTTCCTCCTCCATGCAGAGGTGCTGAAGCCTGTCTTTGAGGTGTGTCCTGATGTCAAGAAGGATCTTTTAGCTCCCATTCCCCACTGTTGCTCTGATGAACCCAGTCTCCTGGTGTGGTGTCTTCCTCTCACAGAACTGCTAAAATCTTTGTAATTACTTTACACTAAAATCTCTATTGTTTCTGAACATCTGTGGGTTGTTCTGAACCACAGTGTTTCCAACAAAGTCCATTTTGTAGAGGAGGGCTTTTAAGTTTTGTTACTTCTATCTCTGGGCAAAGTTTGATTTCCTTGCTTCAGGTGTCCTGTTCGAGGCAAGGCAGTATCTCTGGTCCCCTCCCATCATTGAATCTTTAGTAGTTTCTGAATGAGCAGGGTCCTTGTGTCCTTGGGCAGAGCCCCTGCTCTATGAGTGGAGCTGAGCCGAGAAAGGCAGCCCTCAGCATCCCAGCTGCCCCCCTCCTAGAATTTAGCCTCTGCCACAGTTGCTGAGAGTTAGAGGGTGAATCAGCAGTGCAAATAGTATACCCCTCCAGGGAAGATTCCAGTCTCTGCCTGGAGCCGAGGACCCTGGGAGTTGTGGAGGCAAGGATTCCTGTATGGTCACTCCCATCACCAAGACTGAAGAACACTCTCCTCACAGTGAGCTAGGTCAGATGAGCAAGGGAGGAAAACAAATGATCTCTCAAGCCTTGTTGTTTGCTTTTCAGCTGTGATTTAGGAGTTTATGTTTTGCTTGGAAATTTCTCGAGACATTAAATGATCGAATCTTTAGAATGAATTTTCAATGGTTATACTTTTGTCTTTGGCAAAAAAAGATCTGCCAAGTTCTTTGCAATGACTGCCACTTTGGGATTTATCTTCTATTTTGACTTTTGGTGGGAAGGTTGGAGGGATTTCTTAAAGCATATGCTGCGTGGTGCATTGTGTGTAGAGACATTGCAGAGGCAGTTTTGTTTTATGATGAAGACATACAATTCTGAACCTGAGTGCATTGCCTCCCTTTATACTTAGACATCATTCAAAGAGGGTGTAGGTAATTTGCCGTTTAGTTACATACTGTCTATAAAAGAATGTGGTGGAAAAAAGAATAACCGCCAAGAGTTAACCCACTGTATTCTGAACTAAATACGATTTTGTATTTGCTTATACAAATTATTCCCTCCTCTATTATTGAAGAGTTCTCTCTTCAAAAGCCAGATTCCAGGCATTGAAAATTACCCAGAATTGAATAAGTGTTAATTAAGTGATAATAGTGTTAATCCCATAACCCGTAGCTAACTAGAGGCACAGGGCATAACCAATTGAATGTCTTCATTCTAGCCAGCTAGAACCATGCCCAAGTGTTTGGGAACCTAGGTGTGGTTCTAAGTGTCCAGAACATGCGAGTTTTGAGGGCAGAGGCCTTGTTCACTCATCTTGATTGGCAGCTGCAGGGGGTGGGCTTCGCAGAGTAAGCAGTTTTACCAAAAGCCAAGATGAGCGTTCAGCCAGCCTGAGGGGATTCTGCACAAGCAGGCAGCTAAGATAACCAGCTGGAGCAGGTTCTTCATAAACAAGCAGTTTCAGCAAAGGCTAAGATAAGTAGGACATCCTGACCTTTGGTTCCTAGAACAGTGTTGGGTAATTGTCCATGGGATTCTCCATCCAGGAAGTCAGATTCTAGTTGAACCTGGAAATGGCCCCAGCAAGATTATAAGATGGAGGAGCCTCTGTATTGTCTTGTCCTGTCCTGTCAGAATAGGTAGAATGACTAGGAAAACTCACTAGTATGTTTTGAAGATTCCAAAATGTCCCTTTGTGTTATTTGAATGCATTTCATTTGTCTGAACAGCTGGTGGCAGCATTTTGGGAAGTTATAGGGTAGAGGTGGGTCACTGGGCATAGGCCTCTGTGGGTGATGCCCCTGGCCTGCTTGTATCCCATTCTTTGTCTGCTTCCTGCCTGCCGTGATTTAAACAGCCTCTACCACACACTTGCATCCAAGGATCTGTTTCTGCATGCCTCCTTCAACCTGACGGACTGTATTCCTTGGAACTCTGATCCCAAACAAATAAATCTTCCCTCCCTTGAGTTGTTTTTGTCAAGATTTCTGTTATGGGGCTGAAGAAAGCAACTCGTTCCCTAGTGGAGAAATACATGGCCAGAAAGCTTTGAGGAAATAGAAAAGATGGCTAGAAAGAGCAGAGAGCTCATATGAACGTGGTGGGGGTGGGAGGTACCTAGCTGTCTGGGAGGAGAAAGACCATTCTATCTGAAGGAGAAGAGAGAAAGAACCAGGAAGAATAGCAGGAGTAAAAGACTTAGAAGGTCTTTCTTTGTAGTGTGCATAGATGTCACATTCTTTGGGAGGAGCAATGGCAATTTGTAAGACTGACTTATCTTCCGTTCTAATTGCTGCTTTGCCATGCTTCTCTATATGGAAATTCATGCAGAGGATGGTCTGTACGTGTTTCTCATTCTCACCACATCTTAATAAGAAAATGCTGCCTGTATTCTTGCCCTCTGTTCTTTTGTAGATTTCTCCCAGGAATACTGACTACAAATGGTAGTGGTCTTTATGTGGGGATTAGGAGAACATCAAAACCAGTTTTAGAGTGGATGTATGTGACTTTGCCATTGTTTTTCTTGTGAAAGATTTGTGTGCTTAATTTAATCGACATATTTAATTCCATAGTTTCATAATTTCCCTCACAGCTGTTGAAGCTGAGTTCTGAAATGCCTCCCCTGCTAACAGAATGCTAATGAGAAGGGCGTGAAATGGAATTTTCCTTAAGAGAACTGGTGTTTAAGAACTCAAATGAAGCTGCTGATGGTGGCTGTGGAGGTGGCCATGGTGTTGGTGGTGGCGGCTGCTGCGGTGGTGCACGTTGGCAGCAGTGGTGCATTGCTTTAATCCCAGCACTCCGGAGGCAGAGGCAGGTGGATCTCTGAGTTTGAGGCCAGCCTGGTCTACAAAGTGGATTCCAGGAAAGCCAGGGCTACACAGAGAATATCTGTGTCAAAAAAAAAAACGAAAAAGAACTCAATTAAGTTTCCCCTCTTGGGTTAGTTCTCTGGCTAATGTTCTACTGGTGAGGCAGGGCAGATAATATATAAAAGGATTTTGAAAAGTTTGGTCATTGGTGATAGGTGTTTTTTTTTTTCCCCAATGAGATATCTGATAGAGGAATTATCTGGAGTTGTTTGGCTTGTAATGTACGCAGGACATACTGTGAGAGGCTTAGTTGACAGCTAAACACATGGATTTGAATCTTGGGTGTATATAAGCAGAAGACATTGGTTTTGAAGTCAATAAGGTAGTGAGAGTGGCAATACATGAGGGAATAATCATGATAGTGGAAAAAGAAGGTGGATTTGTGGTAAAGGAATCATTGGGTAGTTGGTGGCAAAAGATTAAAGTGTGGTAAAGGGAAGAGGCTTGAGAGGAGGGACTGGAATTACCAAGCAAACTAAAGCATCTGAGCAAGTCTAGGATGCAAGAACTTCTATAGGAAAAACACATGGTCAAAAAATATAATCCTGAAGATAGGCGGTTTAAACCTAGTACTCATACACAAACACACTATACCTCACTATAGGGAATTACTGCAGTCACTCAGACTTTTATTGAGTATTGGGTGAGTGGATTTGGTGGCAGAAAGGTTATTGGTGAACTTGTAAGTCATAGAGCAGTGATGGAGATGGGAAACTGCTGTAGGCTGAGTTTCCTCACGGGGGGGGGGGAGTGACAGGTGGAGGGTAGCCTGCTGTTTTTGTGTTTTGTTTTGTTTTCTTCAAGATAGGCTTTCTTTTTGTAGCCCTGGCTGCCCTGAAACTTTCTCTGTAGATGAAGCTGGCCTCAAACTTACAAAGATCTGCCTTCCTCTTCCTCCTTAGTGCTGGGGTTAAAGGTGTGTGCTTCTACCACCTGGCATAGCTTGCTGCTTTAAAGACTCGAATGTGTAGGAAATAAAAGCTTGACCACCAGCTCTCCACAGGAAACTAAGTCCCAAGCAATGTGTTTATATGTTTCAACTTTTTATTTCCAACTGTCAATATGTCCAGCCTCATCTGTAAGAAATACTATTCATTATTCTTGTTTTTCAAATTTGTGTGTTTCGTTTCTTGAGACAAAGTCTTGAGATATATCCCAGGCTAGCTTGGAACTTGCTTAAATAGCCCATCTGGTTCTGAACTTATCACCCTCCTGTTTTTATCTCCTGAGTGGTGTGGGAGGTCCTTCTGTCCATGTGCATTGGTTAATGAATAAAGAAACTGTCTTGGCCTGTTGATAGGGCAGAACTTAGGTAGGCGGGGAAGACGGAACTGAATTCTGGGAGGAAGAAAGCAGAGTTGGGGATGCCATGGATCTGCCACTGGAGATAGACATGCTTTGCCAGTAAGCCAGTGCCACATGGTGATACACAGATTAATAGAAATGGGTTAAGAAAGGTGGGGAGAGAGAGAGACAACACGGAGCTGACAGAGACAGACATCTTTCTGAATCTTTCCCGGTAAGCCACTGCCATGTGGCAATGCACAGATTAATAGAAATGAGTTAAACTAAGATGTAAGAGTTAGCCAATAAGAAGTTAGAGCTAATGGACCAAGCAGTGTTTCCATTAATACAGTTTCTGTATGGTTATTTCGGGGCTAAGCTAGCCTGGTGGGTGGGAGGAACAAGTGGCCCCCTCCTTGCAACAAATGAGCCCTGGGGTTACAGGTGCATATCGCCATATCTGGGGAGCGAATATCATTTGGAGTCTTGAAGACTCCATCAAGAGAAAAGTTTAGATGTTGTAGTCTGTTCTGCCATTTTATCATATTCCTGAATTCAAACCCTTGCTTAGTTCTTCTGTACATAGGACAACTGGCTAGCAGGCCTTCCAACTGTGGCCAGGCTATTGTCTGTGGGACACTGTCATCAGCTGTTGCCTATAAGTGATGTGTTTAGTATCTTTCTAAGGAATGTATTGAGAGTACCATGAGTGTATTCTTCCAATAATCGAATGTGTCATCCTAATGCCTTAGAGAAATGTTTAATGAAATGATCACTTCTTGGTCCTTTCTACTCTTAAAAACTCACTGCATACACAAATGATTTCTCTGCATCCTGGTTAAATTCCGCAGTTACTTCAGTAATGGGCTTCTCCGACTTTGCACACGGGGACAGCGTGTTCCTATTTAAATCATGTTCCTTAGGTCTTCTCTTACAGGAGGGTTTATCAGCTCTGATTAAATGTTAAATTCCCCAATGAAAAGATTTAGAAAAATACCGATACTGAGGTTTAGAACATGTCAGCACAATGCCTGGGCACGGGTGTTATTTAATGTTCCCCGGGAGATTCCAATATACAGTTGATTAAGTCCCAATTTTCTAAATCCTTTTATGGACATAGTTCTTATGTTTCTCCAAATAATGACCTTATCCATGTCCATATGAAAGTAGCCATTGACCTTCATGCCATCCTTCAAAAATCAAGATATAGGCTAGGTGGTGGTGGATCTGGGGAATAGAGGCAGGAGGATTGTGAGTTCAAGGTCATTGAGCTACATAGAGATCCCCTTTCTAAAACAAACAAATGAAACACTCAAAACTAAAATAACATTAACGAAAGCAGCAGGGATGGAAATATGGCATCATTTATTCTGAGTTTAGTAAATGCTCTTGTTGTGTCCTTTAGATTGGCCTTCTTTGTCTCTGATGACTTCGACTTGTATCGAGCTGGTTGCACCCAGTACTCATGGGCAAATCTTATCTTTGTTGGGGATAATGAGCTAGCCTGTGTTATCATGAGCGCACATAGTGCAACCAGATTAAAAGTCGAGGTTCATGAAGCCCCAACAAGTTATGCTTTACTGTGTGTCCTGACAAAGAGATGAGAAATAATGAGAACCAGAGAGACGTTTATTCAGTGTACCACAGGGAAAGGGAGTAAATAAAGGGGCTCAATGACCCCTCAAGTCTGCCTTAGGGGTTACTGATGTGCAGTCTAGTTTAAATAGAAGGTAAGAGGTATGTGAAATTAAGCCAATGTCAAGTTGTGGTGTTATCCATCATTGACTATTATCTCAGATCTGGTTTGTCTTGCAAGGTGGCATTGGTGGGTGGTGGCGGCCGTGGTGGCAAGTTCTTCCTTTGTTGGATGTCAGAGCTTCAGTGTTTCCCTTCTCCAGGGTGGGAGTCCAGAGGAAATTTTAGGTTTTGGGGGTCCATTGTTTCAAAAGTCTGGAGGCCAAAAGAACAACTGCAGAATATAATTAGCATGTAATTTTAAAGTCGGTAGTTTGGAAAAGGTTGAGTAACCATGCCTGAATAGATCTATGGCAATTTACATGCTCTTTTCCCCTTCCCAGTTTCCTTCCAGTGACACCTGTGATGAAGCTGGGTGTAGGCTGGACAACAGCATAGTAATTCTCACTAAGAGAATGCGACAGTTTCCATGCTTTGGCTCCTTCTGAACTGATCTGAAGCATTTCTGCTGAAAATCTGGGGGTCCCAGGAACACGGGTTGGAAAAAAAATTACAGCTTTGGGGCAATATTGACAATCCAAGGAGCAAAAGATAGCATGAGAACAGGGTCATGAGTTGTTTCGTGCTGCAGAATGTCAAGGCTGTTCTTATTTTGTCCTTAAGGTCACAGAAACGGGAGCATTCTTCCAGAGCTCTAAGAAGGGTGGGAAGAGGAGGGGTCTCATAAGCTACTTACGAAATGTAAGCCAGATGAAAGCTGGGCAGTTCTGTCCATCCTCAGGACAAACCCACAGTCCTCAGGACAAGCCCCTAGCCCTCAGTAACTCTAAACCCAGTTGTAGAGTTTCCGTGATACAATGATTTCTCTAGTGGATGGGTTTGTGAAGGACAGAAAACCAACTTGGGCGCACTGAGTTACTCTGAGTGCAGTGCCTGCATATGGTCTTGAGCTCTTGAGACTATCCCTGGTTACCCGGGGATAGGGAATATGCGTGAATCAAAGAGCCTCAGTTTGGCCTGCCACAACCCTGGGTGAAGGAACTTGTGGAGAGCAGGAGGGCTAACTACAGATGGGCCAAGAGTTTGTAGGTAACTTCAGGCTGGCTCACGCAGGGAAGTACCCAGAGTGGGCGATCTCTACCCTTGGTGATAGGAACAGATCTCAACAACTGAGAATTACTGTTGAATTTAATTACTCTGAGTTTGAACACCAGTGACCTGATCAAATTATGGAACCATGTATCTGTCATTTACTGCTTAAATACCCTGACATTCCAGCTGTCATGATATCCACAGCTGCATCCCTACAGCAAGGCGATTAACACTCAAAAGGCCTTGAGAGTACCATGGCAGGTCATCTCCCCATCAATATCAGTACTATGACAGCTTTTCATATTCCTCTTGTACTTGGGAGGTGCCGCTCAACTAAATTAGTCACCCAAGGGTATTCTATGACGTGGGGAGTCTTAGTCAGGTGGGAGAATCCACCAATCTTACAGCAAAAGTAAATGTGTGCAGAAGAGGCCCCAGCACACAAACAAGGAAAATGGTCACAGTAAAGGCAGCTCTGGTGGGCATAGATACTTGCCCAGTACACATTCAGTAATAGCCTAACTCAAAACTACTCTGAGGTTCTATCTTACCTCATTCTGAATGACTTGTCATCATCAAAACGAATGTCAACAAACACTGGCAAAGATATAGGAGAAGAGGAGGCCCTATTCACCCCTGCTGGGAATGTCAGCGGTGCAGCCACTATGGAAATCAGGATGCGGATTCTTGAAAAGCTGAGAATGGAGCTAATGTGAGCCTATAGCACCACAGTGGGTTTCTATTATTAGACGACTGAAGCTTTCAGGTCATTTGCTTCCAGTCGGATGGTAGACGTAATGGAATTGGTGTTGTTCTTGTACCACTGCCACCGAATTGTTCAGTGTTCTGTGATGCTGAAATATCACAGGGGGAGAAATATGGCTTCTTAACCGAAGTGTCCAAGAAGAAGCAAAACCTACATCATCTCAAATTTAGTTAGCCTGGCAGATGTTTCTGCTACTGACCTGTCATGGAGAAGTCTGGAAACATAAAGGATCACATCTGAGGGTTGTCACTGGAATAATTAAAACAACAACAACAACCCCTCCCAAAACAAAAACAAACCCTCTTATATATGTATTTTTATGTTTCTTTAAATTCTTGTTTTGGTTTTTCGAGACAGGGTTTCTCTTAGCTTTGGAGCCTGTCCCGGAACCAGCTCTTGTAGACCAGGTTGGCCTTGAACTCACAGAGATCTGCCTGCCTCTGCCTCCCGAGTGCTGGGATTAAAGGCATGCACCACCACTGCCTGGCTTCTTTAAATTCTTAAGAGACCCACGGGAGAATGTCTTCCACATGAATGCCACCTTCTGTAGGTGACAATTTGTCCTGAACAAGGTGTCCTTGCCATTTCTACAATGCAAGGCATGGCTGTGGAATTGGCAACATCTTCATGTGATGCTGTCCCTGTCACTCCCTAACGCCTGCATTTGGGGGGGGGTGTTTAATCGTCTTGTGCACCAGCTCTTTTGGCAATAAAAAAGGAACATTAACTTCATTCTTAGGTGACTAGGAAGGCGATAGATAACAAATGTTATATGCATTTGTTTAAAATTTGAATAGGCTGTGTGATAGCTCTTATACATATTAAAGAAATTGTGTGCTCGTGTGTGTGTGCATGTGTGCTCATGTGTGTGTGTGTGTGTGATGCACACATAAGTGTGCATATACAGAGACCAGAGGAGAATATCCAGTGTTCTGCTCTGTCATTCTCCACCTTATTTCCGTGAGACAGGCTTTCTCACTGCACCTGGGTCTAGGCTGGTAGCCAGCAAGCTTCTTGCACAGCAATTTCCTCTGCACTGAAACTTCATCTCATTAAGACTCAGGAAGTTCTAAGGCTGGAGAGGTGGCTCAGTGGTTACAAGTGCTGGCTGCTCTTGCAGTGGACCCAGATTTGGTTCCCAGCACTCTCATGGCGGCTCACAACCATCTGTAACTCCAGTTCCAGGCAATTCAACATCCTCTTCTGATTTCCTTAGGTACCAGGGATGCAGATGATGTATATATGCACTCCAAACATCCATAAATGTAAAATAAAATAAACAAATCTTTTAAAAAATTCTAGAATTCTAGAGGAAATTCTAAAGGAAAGGAGCGCTTCGATACTGAGGGAATAAACAATGCACATGTCTTAGGAAGTCTCTGAAACTTTCCCCTACCTCTGCAATAACCAGCAAGGATCACAAGAGAGAAAACTCTCCAGGGGCTAGAGTTGGCTCAGCAGCCACAGGTACTGTCTTAGGCTTTTTATTGCTGTGAAGAGACACCATGATCACAGCAACTCTTTTTAATTTTTTTTCGTTTTACATACCAGCCACAGTTCCTCATTCCACCCCTCCTTTTGCTTTCCCCTGCTTCCCCCTCCATGCCTCCAAAAGGGTAAGGCCTCCAATGGGGAGTCAACAAAGCCTGGCACAGTAAGTTGAGGCAGGACCAAGCCCCCACCCCTGCATTAAGGCTGAGCAAGGCATCCCACCATAGGGAATGGGCTCCAAAAAGCCAGCTCATGCGTCACGGATAGATTTCACTGCCAGGGATTCCTCAAACAGACAAAGTTACACAACTGTCACCTACATGCAGAGGGCCTACTTCGGTCCCATGCAGGCTCCACAACTGTTGGTCTAGAGTTCATGAGTTGCCACAAACTTGGTTCAGATTTCCCATCATGGTCTTGATCCCCCTCCCTCTTGCTCATATAATCCCTCCTCCCTGTCTTTGACTGGACTCCTGGAGTTTGGCCTGGTGCTTGGCTGTGGATCTCTGCACCTGTTTCCATCAGTTACTGTACGAAGGATCTATGATGACAGTTGTGGTATTTACCAGTCTGATTACAGGGGAGGATCAGTTCAGGTACCCTCTCCAGTATTGTTAGGAGTCTTAGCAGACATCATCCTTTTGGATTCCTAATAATTACCCTAGCACCAGGTTTATCTCTAACCCTGTAATGGCTTCCTCTATCAAGATATCTCCTTCATTTCTCTCCTACTCCATCCTTACCCCAACTTGACCATCCCGTTCCCTCATCTTTTCATATCCCATCCCCTCCCTTCTAACCCTGCACCCACTTTACCCAGGAGATCTCATCTATTTCTCCTTTCCAAGGCTATCCATGCATCCCTCTTAGGGTCTTCCTTGTTACCTAGCTTCTCTGGAGCTGATGATAGCAACTTATAAATGAAAATATTTAATTGGGGTGGCTCACTTACAGTTTCAGAGGTTCAATACATTATCATCTTTGTGGGGGACATGGCAGTATACAGGCAGACATGGTGTTGTTTACATCTTGATCAGGAGGCAACAGAAAGAGAACTGAGACACAAGGCAGTATCCTGAGCATAGGAAACCTCAAAGCCTGCCCCCACAGTGATACACTTGCTCTATTGAGGCCATATCCATTCCAACAAAGTGACTTTCAGGAACATCGAGTGACCAGAACCGTGGCCCTGACTCCAACTCGAAGTGCGATCATCTGAGCCTTTGATCCTCTGGCACCTGGAAGAGTGACCACTGGAGATGTAGCCCCAACTACACCAATTGGAGGAAAAGATGGGTAGACAACAAGGTAAGAACACACTCAAACAACACAAAGGGCAACATGCCACCACTAAAAACTAGTGGTTCTACAAAAGCAAGACTTGAAAACCCAACACAGATGAAGCAGAAGAACACAACCTTAAAACTAACTTTAGGAAAATTATTGAGGCCTTCTTAAAGAGGAAGTGAAAAATTCCCTCTAAGAAGTGGAGGAAAAGACGAACAAAAAATTAGAAGAATTCAACAAATCCCTTAAAGAAAACCAAACAAAAGCAATCAAACAGGTGAAAGAAACAATTCAAGACTTGAAAACCGAAATAGTCAGTAAAGAAAACAGAAACCGAGGGACTTCTGGAAGGGGAAATTATGGGTAAATGATCATGAACCACAAATGCAAGCATAAACAGCAAAATACATGAGATGGAAGAGGACATCTCAGTGTTAATGATATGATAGAGGAAATAGATTCATTAGTGAAAGAAAATATTAAATCTGACAAAAGTTTTACACAAAATATCCAGGAAATATGGATCAAACCTAAGAATAATAGGGATAGAAGAAGGAGAAGTGCAGCTCAAAGGTGCAGAAAATATATCCAACAAAATCATAGAAGAAAACTTTCTCAACCTAAAGAAGGATGTGCTTATGAAAATACAAGAAAACCAGCCTACAAATCACAACCCCAAAGAATTTAGACAACAATGAGGACACTAAGAGAGACTTACATAGATCTAATCTACATGGGAAGTAGAAAAAGACAAGATCTCCTGAGTAAATTGGGAGCATGGGGACCTTGCAGGAGGGATGGGGGGAGGGGAGAGGCAGGGAGGGGAGCAGAGAAAAATGTAGAGCTCAATAAAAAAAATCAATAAAAAAATAGACATAAAAAAAGAAAATACAAGAAGTTTACAGAACTCCAAATAGACTGGACCAAACAAGCAAACAAAAAAGGTCCCATCACCACATAATAATTAAAGAACTAAACATACAGAATAAGGAAAGAACATTAAGAGCTGCAAAGGAAATGCCCAAGTAACATATAATGGCAGACCTATCAGAATTATACCTGACTTCTCACTGGAAACAATGAAAGCCAGAAGGTCCTGGAAAAGTGTTATGTAGACACTAAGAAACCATGGTTGCCAGCCCAGACTACTATACTCAGCAAAACTTTCAACCACCATATATGGAGAAAAAAAAAAAGATATACCATGACAGAACCATATTTAAACAATACCTATCCACAAATCTGGTCCTACAGAAAGTAATAAAAGGAAAACTCCAATCCAAGGAAGTTAACTACAGCCACAGAAACACAGACAATAGCTGATCTCACAACAGAAAATCCCAAAGAAGGGAAAAGCACACACAATATCATCACCACCAACAAAACTAAAATAACAGGAACTAGCAATCACTGGTCATTAATATCCCTTAATATAAATGGACTCAACTCACCTATAAAAAGACACAGGCTAACAGATTGGATACGAAAACAGAATCCAACCTTCTGTTGCATGCAAGAAACACACCCCAACTTCAAAGACAGGCATCACCTCAGAGTTAAGGGTTGGGAAAATTTTTTTCCAATCAAATGGACCAAAGAAACAACCTGGTGTGGCTATCCCAATATCTAACAAAACAGACTTCAAACTAAAATCAATCAAAAGAGACAAAGAAGGATGTTTCATATTAGTCACAGGAAAAATCCATCAAGAGATAAAAATCTCAATTCTGAATATTTTTGCCCCAAACACACAGGCATCCTCATATGTAAAATAAATATTACTAAAACTTAAATCACCCATTAAGCCCCACACACTAATAGCAGGAGACTTCAATACCCCACTCTCACCACTGGACAGGTCAGTCAGACATAAACTTAACAGAGAAATAAGGGAACTAACAGATGTTATGACTCAAATGGACTTAATAGACATCTATAGAATATTCCATACAAACATAAAAGAATATACCTTCTCCTCAGTACCTCAACAGATACGAAGAATTGGAATAACCCCATCTATCTTATCGGATCACCATGGCTTAAAGATAGAATTCAACACTAATTTCAGAAAGCCCACAAACACATGGAAATTGAACAATGCTTACCTGAATCACCAATGTGCCAAGGAAGAAATAAAGAAAGAGATTAAAGATCTCCCATTTTGGATAGATAGGATCAACATACTAAAAATGGCAATATTACCAAAAGCAATCTATAGATTCAATGCAATCCCCATTAAAATCCCAACACAATTCTTCACAGACCTTGAAAGAGCAAAACTCAACTTCATATGGAAAAACAAAAAACACAGGATAGCCAAAACAATCCTGTACAATAAAGGAATTTCCGGAGGCATTACCATCCCTGACTTCAAGCTCTGTTATGAAGCTACAGTAATGAAAACAGCTTGGTATTGGCATAAAAAAGACAGGTTGGCCAATGGAATCGAAGACCTGGATATTAATCCATACACCTATGAACCCCTGATTTTTGACAAAGAAGCTAAAATTATACAATGGAATAAAGAAAGCATCTTCAACAAATGGTGCTGGCATAACTGGATGTCAACCTGTAGAAGAATGCAAGTAGACCCATATCTATCCCCAAGCACAAAACTCAAGCCCAAATGGATTAAAGACCTCAATATAAATCTGACCACACTGAACCTGATAGAAGAGAAAGTGGGAAGTAACCTTCAATGCATAAGCATGGGAGACCACTTCCTAAATATAACACCAATAGCACAGACACTGAGAGCAACAATAAATAAATTTTTTTTTCTCCTGAAAAAAATTTTCAGTTTTCTCCTGAAACTGAGAAGCTTCTGTAAAGCAAAGGACATAGTAAGACAAAAAGGCAGCCTACTGAATGGGAAAATATTTTCACCAACCCCACATAAGACAGAGGACTGATCTCCAAAATATATAAAGAACTCAAGAAATTAGACATCAAAATACCAAATACTCCAATTTAAAAATGGGGTACATATCTAAACAGAGAATTCTCAACAGAAGAATCTCAAATGGCCAAAAGACATTTAAGGAAATGTTCAACATCCTTAGCCATCAGGGAAATGCAAATTAAAACGACTCTGAGATACCATCTTATACCGACCAGAATGGCTAAGATAAAAAATACCAGTGTTTGCTTATACTGGAGAGGATGTAAGTAAGGAGAACACCCCTCCATTGCTGGTGTGAGTGCAAACTTGTACAGCAACTCTGAAAATCAGTATGGCAGTTTCTCAGAAAAATGGGAATCAACCTACCTCATGACCCAGCAATACCACTCTTGGGCATATACCCCCAAAAGGATGCTCACTCATACTACAAGGACATTTGTTCAACTATGTTCATAGCTGTATTATTTGTAATAGCCAGAACCTGGAAACAAACTAGATGCTTCTCAACCGAAGAATGGATAAAGAAAAACGTGGTACATTTACACAATAGAGTACTACTCAATGATAAAAAATAATGACATCTTGAAACTTGCATGGAAATGGATGGAACTACAAAAAAACCATAAAATTATACAGTGGAAAAAAGGAAGCATCTTCAACAAATGTTGCTGACATAACTGAATATCAACATGTAGAAGAACATAAATAGATCCATATCTATTGCCATGTACAAAACTCAAGTCCAAATGGATCAAAGACCTCAACATAAAATCAATCACACTGGACATCATAGAAATGAAAGTGGAAAGTACATTTGAACTGTACTTGGCACAAGAGATCACTTCCTAAATATACCCCAGTAGCACAGACACTGAGAGCAACAGCTAGTAAATGGGGCTTCCTGAAATTGAGAAGCTTCTGTAAAGCATGACATAGTCAGCAAGACAAAATGGCATCCTACAGGTTGGGAAAAGATCTTCACCAACCCCACATCAGACAGAGGACTAATTTCTAAAATATACAAAGAACTCAAGAAACTTGATGTCAAAAGAACAAATATTCCAATAAAAATTGGGGTACAGACCTAAACAGAGAACTCTCAACAGATGATTCTCAAATGGCTAAAAGACGCTGAAGGAAATGTTCAACATCCTTAGCCATCAGAGATATGCAAATCAAAACAATTCCTAGATTTCATCTTATACCTGTCAGAACAGCAAAGATCAAAAACACTATAACATGGGACTGACGTGATCAGGACACAGCAGAATGTCATTACCAGATGGGGGATGTTCTTCCCCATTCTCCTGCAGCTCTCAACTGCATCCAGCCTTCTCAATATAGTCACAGCGATGGCCAGAGTGAGGCTTAGGAAGGGCCAGGGTACCAAGGATATCCTTTGACAAATATTACATTTCCATAGCTGGAACCACAGCTGTATATTTAGTTGCTATTAGAATGTAGTGGCATTTCATTTGTATTTTAATAAATAAAACTTGCCTGAGGATCAGAAAAGTAAAACAGCCACACTGACCAGCCTTACAGACAAGGCAATGGTGGCACACACCTTTAATCCCAGCAGCCACACTAGTTTGCCTTAGAAACCAGGCAATAGTGGTGCACACCCTTAAACCCAGAACTAAAGAGAATTATAAGATGGCAAGACACAGCTCTCAGTCTCAGTCTCAGATTCCTGGAGGCGGGATCACCATTCAGACTGAGGTCAAGGTAAGAGCCAGTGCCTGACTGTTATGCTATTCTGACCTTCAGGTTGAACCCCAATTTCTGTCTCTGAGTTTTTATTAGTCATGCTTTATTAGAGAGATAATCAGCTAATATTTTAATAGAGGAAGAAGTATTTTGAGAACTGCAGAGGAATTATTTGTGTGCCACCAGCTGCCATGAGGATTCCAAAGCTATTCCATTACTAAGCAACTTTGGAGCCACCTATCTACCTACTTACCTACCCGACCATATTTCCCTGTCCTTACCTATAATTTAGCAGCAACCATTATTTATGTACTTATCTGTCATCACTTTGCCTATCATTATTACCTCATTTATTGAATCTATGGGCAATGTTGTGTAGGAGTAGTGTTTCATCAGGACTCCTAGCCTGCAAATAATGACATGGAGAGTTATTATTAATTATGAAACCCCGGCCTTATCTTAGGCATGTCCCACTAGCTCTTACAACTTAACCCATTTATATTAATCTACATTCTGCCACATGGCATTACCTCTCTTCCATCTTGTACCTCCTGTTTCTTCTTGATTTCTGGATGGCAACTCCACCTTTCTTCTTCCCAGATTTCTCTCTCTGCCTGGAAGTTCCACCTATACCCCCTGCCTAGCTATTGACTTTTTACTATACCAACTACAGCAATACATCTTCACATAGTGTACAAATATTCCACAACAAAATTGTTTGGACTATGACATGCCGTTTAAAAGAAGATTCATTCAGAAACACAGACAACATATCAGTGTGCTATTAGAAACAATATTTAAATTATTTTCTTGTCTGTAGAGTTATATTCAAACTCATTCATGGGTCTGGGGCTATGGGTCAGTGGTAGAGTGCCTTGGCATGCATGAGACACTGATCCAACACCAGGAACCACAGACAAACAGAATTCATTTATTAAGTAAGATATGGAGGCTATGCTATCCATGTATCATTTCTATTGAAAGTCATTTTTTGATGATTAAAAGCTATGCTGCTGAAATGATGGGATTTCCTGATTGTTCCCTCAGGATTCCATGCCATATATATGTGATCCTTTCCGCATTCGTCGGCTGATAGTGACTCAGGGTGTTTCCAGTTTTTGACTGCTGTGATGAGGGCTGCTCAGTGCTGGGGTGCAGGTCCTTTATTAAATAAGCCACTCATTTTGATTTCAGTATCTGTGGTAGCTGTTGTGTAACTTTCTGCTTAGATGTGCAAGGGGAGCAGGTTATCATACACTGTACATTTCTAGAAAGAGTCTCATTTGCTTTGCATGCATTTACATATGGAAATATGTCAACTTATTCTTGGAGTATCCTCCTCAGAGCAGTTAAAGCATGCTGCTTGTTCACACATTTATGAACCTATCATACATTGCTCATTGTTTTTACCTAAGTTCTAGCCTCTGACCTGTTACACGGTCCTTCACAAAGTCCTTTATTGTTTGAAGTAATCTAGAGCAGTCATGTTTCCTGGCCAGTGGACACAGAGTGGATTAAGATTCTAAAGATAGATGTGCTGCCCCTCTTATGCTTTGAATCTGAAGTGTCTCTATGGGCTAAAGGATTGGTTGCCAGCTATTACATGCCACAGCACCTATACCCATGTTTGATGATGTCATTGAAGTGTTTATTTGACTGCTGTGTTAACCTGTTCAGGACTCACAATGCTTTGGGATTTCTTTTGTGAGGTAATGTCATGACAGCTATTTTGAATAAAAAATTTATTATTATTCTTTATTTTACTTTACTTTATATTGTTAGAGTGAATCTATGCTCTCCTATTTTTACCAAGTCTCTTAAAAATATTTTAGTCTTGTGTATGTATGTGTATGTCTTACGAGTCTGTGCAGGTGGGTGCAGCGTCCAAGGAAGTCAGAAGAGGACATTGGATCATTCTGGAGCAGGAGTTAAGGCACTTGTGTGAGCTGTTTGATGTGGATGCTGGGAACTGAAATTGGTTCCTCTGAGAAAGCAGTGCACATCCTTAACTTCCAAGTCATCCCTCCAGCCCCTTGCTAACTCTTTTCTATACCTCTGTACTTACCGTTTTTGTATAGCCATATTTAGATTTTCATAAGGCCATGGGATTTACCTTTTTCATATTTGTCTTAGGATGGTGGTGTCCAGTACTGAACTGTTCCACGGATACATATACAGCTTTATTTGAGCACCCATCCAAGGGTTCTGCCACCTGCTATCCCTTTTATCACATTGCATGTTTTAAAAAGATATTTTATACTGTAGTTTTCCAGTAGGAATTTATTAGGATTCAATACTACATTCTTGCCTCACCAGGACTCAAGAAGTAGAAACAGGAGAATTTATGCAAGTTCCAGGTTAGACAGATACCTAGAGAAACCTCCTCCCAAAAAATCCTAACCAACAAACCAACCAACCAACCAACCAACCAACCAACCAACCAACCAACCAACCAACCAACCAACCAACCGAACAAACAAACAAACAAACAAACATTTAAAGTTACGTTTTCAAAGAAATGTGCTTTTCCCCTAGAGTCCAGCATTCATCAGTTTCCAGTGCTGTGGATGAGACTCCACTAGATGGCACTATTACATAAGCGATCGTATTTGGAGCCATGCACGGAAGCTTTACTAAGTGATTGTTTCCCAACTCCAACTCTGCCCGTTTCATCACTACTGTAAGTGGTCCTAGACTGAGTCACCTTTAAGATTTATGGCGAGATTTTTTAGTGAAATAAATAAGATCAATGGGATCGGCTGCTGGTAGTTTGTATAAGGTACCTCATGAGCTATTTTGAAGTGGAGCCCCTTTCAGAAAAACAGTTCAGTGCTTGCAACCCAGAATAGCAATTAGCATGCATTTGAAATATCTTGCATTGTAGATGACATTTTTATTGACGTTCGGTATTTACAGAGCTTTGCCAGGAAATCAGCCACTAATCTGGGCAAGTCTAAATGTTACAGACTGCAATTGCAAGAAGATTGATTTAATGGGGGCAGCTACCCAGAAGTCCCTGTGAAAGATTTGCCTGGAGCTTATCCCTGTGTCTATCTTGAAGTGGGAGACACTAGAAAACAAGTTTTATCAGATATGTATCCTTGGAAGTTAATTCAAGACGAGCCTGCATTATATAGAATTTACTTGATCATTCCTCTAGAATTGAGTCTCAGAACCACCCAAGTACTGAACATTTGGGGGATTCAAAAGCATGAGTAGAAAGGCTAATTCTATACTCATTATAATAACAGCAATTACACTTATCAGCACTATTATTTAAATGCTGGGAAATGTACCTTAAGTGACATAATATTAGAATAAGTTAATACTTATTTTTCTCCTCTAAGCTTTAAATCCCCCTTCAGTCAAGAAGTTTTTAACCCAATCCCCTAGGATGTTCATAGATAGAACTCTGCGGTGCAGGAGTTTTGAGTGGAGAAATTACATCTAATAGAAGTGCAATTTTTTATTACAAATGTATGTAAGTCCAGTGCCTATCATAAGAATAATAGTTGTTTGATGTTATACCATTATACTTGTAGTACATGGAGACATCTCTCTTATTCATCTTTAAAGTCATGGTGGTGGTTCCATTCTGTTGAATTTTTTTAATGTGCTAACAAAGAAACACATGTATCATTCCATGACACTTTAGGAACACTTTAATCATGCATTTAGAAATATGCTTCTGACAGAGTCACACACCGTTACATTAGTTATATACACACCATCAAAGAATTCCGCAGTACAAAATCTTCAAAACCCTGGATGTAAACTGTTTTTGAGAGAGGGTTCTGGATAGCCTAAGCCCTGGGTTCTGTCCCGGTACAAACCCAGCATCCTTCTGAAGGTGTTATCCAAGGGCATGAACGTTACACGGAGTAGTAATTCAAACAGAAGCTGTGGGCATTCTCATCCTCTCATTCAGCTTTAGAGCTGAGTTTAAGAGGCAGCGATTTCAAGTTAAAGAATGTTCATTTCCCCATAAATTTATGAAAGCGAGAGCTTTGGTGCTTGTCTGTTCATGTATGAACAAGTGCATGGGTGTGTGAGTGTACATGCCTATGTGCATGGAGGTCAGACTACAGCCTCGGCAGCTGCCCACCTTGTTTTTTTTGCGACCCTCTCATTGGGTTAGAGTTTGCCACATAAGCATGACTGATCATCCATCCAGACCTGCCTGACTCCTCCTTCCCAGACCTGAGATCATCAACACACTGACAGCTGGCTTTTAAAAAATCTGAATTCTGAGAGATTGAATTCAGGTTCCCATGCTTGCAAGGCAAGCATTTTACCACCGAGTCATCCTTTCAGCCCCCCCCCCCCCTTAAAGGGAACATTAAGAATTTGGCGAGAACAGAGAAAGTTGTCATTTGCCTACTTGGTAAAAACCACTGTGGTGCTGGTTCCTGATCTTGTAAAGACACATTTATTTGGTAAGTGTGAATGATTGTATGGTCAAAGAAAGGAGGAATGACAGTGCCGTCCCCTCATTCTAAAAAGTCCTAACTGTGGCCGAGGGATCTCAAGTAGTGTGGCCCATTTACACCTAGGAAATCACTGGACTCACTGCTAGGGTCGTGGACTTCTCTGGCTTATATTCTGAGAATCTTTGCGTCTTTAGACACTACATTCTTATTTTTCTTAGAATCTTCCTTCCTCATTGTCTCCGAGAGATTGCTATTCCCCTCAAACTGCACTATACAGTTACTGGATACATGCTCCGTTCTTCCTACCCAGTCCCTAAGATCCTGCATTATGGGTGCTAGCACACACACACACACACACACACACACACACACACACACACACACACACACATTTCCTAGGAGTCTTCTAATGCTTACTCTATGCTGCCACAATAGTTTTCCAGTACTCTGTCCATAAAGGACTTGGTCCATAACAGTGTGTGTCCCACTTCGTTGTTATTATCAATGTGGTACACCCTAGAGACACCTGGGAAAGGGGGAGAATTACCTAGATCAGACTGGCCTCCGACCATTTCTGTGAGAGATGGCCTTGACTGACGCTGACTATGAGCTAGTGAGGGAGCAGCAGTTTCTCCATTTTTTCTGCTTGGGTTCCTATCTTAACCTCCCTGGAAATAGATCTCACCTGGAAGTGTAAGCTGCATTCAGTACTGGTTGGTGTTTGTTACAGCAACAGAATCAAGCTAGAACTGGATGCTGTATGCATCATGGTTCTAGACCAACCAATGAGGCTGCCTGTCCACTGTAGCTGAAATCCCACTCTCATCGAATTTGACCCTGTAGCATGTTCTCTTCATCTGTCTCTCTTCTCTCAATGCCAAACACAGGGCCAGCCTTTTGGATTGCCTCTGAGGCTGTCATTTCAATTCCTTAAGTTCTTCAGGAGTTTCCTGTTTCCGTTTTCAAGGTCCATGTTTCTAGGGTCATCAGTGTTGTCAATAACAGTTTTCTCACAGCCCCAGATACACCTATCTGGTCTTTCTGTGCCTCCTGGAAATCTGTCCTTATTTCATCTGTCACTCCAATGGCCGGGTATGTCACATGACCTTGTATTCCAGACTTTTTCTGAAGCCTTCCTCACTTATGAGAAGAAAATGCACACGATTAGACTGTCATCAGTCAGGACCTCTTAGTACTGAGATTCCTCTTGCTTATCGGGCTGGTGATCACAAACATTTAAAGAAGGAATTAGCAGATAAATGTTTTTGCATGTTGGCTTCCTTAGGTGAAATTGGTTCTACCCCATAAAACATTTAATCAAAAATTGCAAAGATGGGGACTCAGTTGTCTAAAATATTCACTGCTTTTGCAGAGGATTTAGGTTCAATTCCTACCACCCACACGGTGGCTCACAGCTATCTGTGGCTCCAGTTCCAGGGGATCTGACGCCCTCTTCTGGCTACCTGGTGCACAGACATACAGTCAGGCAAAACACCCATATGAACAAAACATAAAATAAAAATGTAAAATCCTACAAAGTTGCCAGTGAGGATTAGCCATCACGCAGCCCTGTGCAGCCAGACTCACAAGGCTTTGTGCCTAGATCGTGATGAGATCAGCCCTTCAGATCAAGACAGTGAATCTGCCAGTGCCAGCCAACTATGCAATAACTACTTGTTCTCAGCACATTGGCTTATAAGTTTCTGCATCAATCATCACCCAAATGTAAAAAGAAGCTCTTTGACCATGGCTGTGAGTAGCACCAGTCTATGGGTATAAAATCAAACGCTTAGAACATGTCATGTTCAGAGACCATTACGGAAGGGGCCTGGAAGTATAGGGAGAGTCAGGGGATGGTGAGGTGTGGTATGAAATGTTGTCCTCTGGATACGGCAGGATCATTGTGCTCATGAGCAAGTGGCAGCTGTGGCTCTCTGCCCAGTAACCCCCACCCACAAAGGTATGAAGGCAGAAGGAGGGCTTGTTGGGAACCATCAGGATTAGGAAGGGGATAATAGGAGATAAGAGAGGGCAATAGGGTTATGTATGATAATAATAGGCTGTATTCAAATGTGAAAGTGTCAAAAAATAAATACAAGGGAAAAAATAGAAAGCACTGCCAATATAAATGTCCTTAAAAAAGGAAAGAAAGTAAATTCTTTTTAAAAATAAGTTAGGTTTGGGCTGGGCTGTGGTGGCACATGCCTTTAATCTCAGCACTCGGGAGGCAGAGGCAGGCATATCTCTGTTAGTTCAAAGCTAGCCTGGTCTACAAGAGCTAGTTCCAGGATAGGTTCCAAAGCTACAGAGAAATGCTGTCTCAAAAAGCAAAACGAAACAAAAAGCAAAACAAACAAAAAAGTTAGGTTTGGTGGCTCCTGCACATAGTTCCAGAACTCTGGAGCCCAAGGCAGGAGGATTGTCTCAATTTTGAGGCCAACTGGCATTACAGAGTTCCTGTTCAGCCTGACTACAGAGTGAGATCTTATCTCCAAAAGCAAAGCAAAGCAAAGCAAAGCAAGGCAAGGCAAGGCAAGGCAAGGCAAGGCAAGGCAAGGCAAGGCAAGGCAAGGCAAGGCAAGGCAAGGCAAGGCAAGGCAAGGCAAGGCAAGGCAAGGCAAGGCAAGGCAAGGCAAGGCAACCAAACCAACCAACCAACCAACCAACCGACCAACCGACCAACCAACCAACCAACCAACCAACCAACCAACCAACCAACCAACCAGACAACCAACCAAACAGCAACAGCAAAACAACAGCAACAACAACTTACCCCAACAAACAAACAAACAAACAAAATCCTCCTAACACTAATCGGAAAGATAGCATACCATTGAATTATTTTTTCAGGTTTGTTTATGGTTTGCGGTCACTGTTTATGACCTCCCCCCACAGTCTCTGCTATGGTAGTGTATGTCATTTGAGGACCTTTTCACATTTTTCTTTATGGTGCGAATGTCAGTTTAGGAAGCAGAAGCATTTACATATAGCAGCCACAAGGGGGCACTCTGAATTCACCTAAACATCAGGGTGTGCGCGTGTAAGTGGTTTCTTTCTTTTTTTTTTTCTTTTCTTTTTTTTCATCTCTGCATCTGGGGACAGAAGGACTGTCTTGAAGGATAATGACTTCCAAGATAGAATTTTATCAGCTGAGTCTTGGGGGAGTGGTAATCTGCAAGCGCTTATTAAAATGTTGTGATGGGAGATGGCAGAATTCTACCTAAACCAAATTAGACAGATGCAAATAAAACCAAAGCCTGTCCGGGCTTGATTATTCCTTGGTTGAAGGTGCATGTGATATGGCGGATTTCTATCCATGTAAGAGACAGAATGGGAAGGGGAAGGGAAACGGTTAGTTTCCCCGTAGCTCTGACACACGAACAGGCACGAAAGCAGCATAACTCTCCAAACAGAATGTTTCTCCCAGGACTGTTTGAGGGGAGGGTGCTGCTGCGCTGTTTTCCATGTGTTTATTCTCATATCAGGAAAGCATGAAGTAAAGTGTATCATGAGATGCTTATACAAATATAAATCAACTGAAAACCAGTGAGATCAAGCAACAGAAACGGAATCTTGACAAGCTCTGTCGAAGTGTGTTTCTTTGTTTTGGCTTCTGTTTGGTGTCCGTGTAAAGGTCTTTTCCGACAACTGGGAAAACGAAAAGGGAGGGTCAAATAGGAGTCAGGCTACTACTGGGCAGAATCTGGCAGAACTTGGAAATGCCATTGTTTCTCTGCTCTTTGGTCTTGGTTCTCCAACTTTGAGACAAGGATGGGGAACCCACGCCACATGGCATGACTCCACGCTTCACAGGTTCTGTGTACTTGGGGAACTGGGGAGGTTGCTTTCTTTCATGCTTTATGGGAAAGCATTTTTCTAAGTCTAGTAGAAGTAAACAGGGAAGGAGTTCAGCCGGGAATTGCCTTCGTTGTGTTCCCACGGCTGTAGTGTGATACCCTGGCGAAAGCAACTGAAGGCAGCAAGGGCAGCCATTGGCTCACAGGCAAGGTTCTGTCCCTCATGGTGGGGCCGGCCAGGCACCTGGAGCAGCTGCGCCTAGGACATCCCCAGTCAGCAAAGGGAAAGCAGTGAATGCTTGCTGCTGTTTAGCTGCTCAGTTCCTTTTTCCACTTTCTACAATTGGGAATTCCTGTACACAGCGTAGTCCTGCCCACAGCTAAGATGGGTCTTCCTACCTTAATCAGTGTAATCAAGATACCCCCCCCATCCCGTGACAGATGTGCATAGAGGCCTGATCCACTTCCCGGGTAATTCTAGATTCTGTTAAGTTGATGATGAGCACTAGCCATTTCAGATGTGTTTGACATTTTTCAAAGAAGGGTTGGTTCAACCCATGACAAAAGAATAAAGACCTTTCCAGCAAGGTGACATTGGCTACCCTTCTGCTATGACATCTGGCATCTGGACAGATGGTGTGCAGTTGCTTATAATATGTTCCTATCACAAGAATGTAAGCATCTCCTCAAAGTCAAAGACTCTGCTTCATGTGTAAGTCCCCCTAGATTGCAGCACTCATGCAGAGGGAGTGCTCAGTATTTATTTGTGGCATAATTACATGAATGAATGTATGATGTGCATGAGTTATTTTAACTTCTTTTTTGACATTTGAGGTCCAATTCACACTATTTTAATGCAATGTGATTCCCACTTTATTATTAGGAAGTACATAAATTCTCAAGGCCAACTGAGATTTTCACTACAGAAGGAAATCTTCTATACCTTCTCATTAAAAGTATAGGTCTATCTTAAACACTAATGGAGATGTAGCAAGGAAATCGTCTATATCCTTCCCATTAAAAATGTGGGTTTATCTTATACACTAATGGAGATGTAACCTAGCACAGCCGTATGGAAACACTACGAAGGCCTCTCAAATACACAAAATAGACCCACCGTTCTGCTGCCAATGATGAACCCAAAGGAAGTGGAATGAAATCAGTATCTCCCAAAGCTTTTTGAAGACCTGGGCATGGTGATACATGACTATAGTCCCAGCACTTAGGAATCTGGGAAGGAGGACAGACAGTGAGGGCAACCTAGCTTACATATTAAGACCCTACCTCAAAACAAGCAAACAAATAGACAAAGAAAAAATACGACATGACTATATTTTGTTTCTTATGGTACTGTTCACATCAGGTGTCATTTGTGAAAACATGGATGGAGTTGGAGATCCTTAGGCCAGCACAGGAAGGAAAATATCATTTGATCTCCTGTGAGTAGAATCTAAAAAATTAATGTTATAGAATTTGACAACAGAATAGTGGTTACATATATTTGGGGAGAATGGTGGGGGGAGAGGAAGCTCATGGTGCAAAAGTATTGCTTGACAGAATAAATAAATTTTTGTGCTCTGTAGCTCAGTGAGGTAAATGTAGTTAACAAAACATGCTGCGTATCTCAAAATGGCTAGAAGAGGAGTTAGATTGTACTCACTGTAGAAAAATGAATGGAGTTGAGGCCATGGATATGCCTTTTACCCTACTTGCTCACTAATTGCAGAGTAATATAGACGTAAATCAAAGCATTCCATTGCACATCATAAAAATATACAAATGTGATATACATATCAGAAAATTAATAAAAAATGTGGGTCTGCAGGCCAACAGCAATGGTGTCATCTGGGGTCCCCAGCTCAGGGTCTCTCAATCAGCATCTGCACTTTCACAAGACACTGAGATGAATCATGTATATTACAATTTAAGAATGGGAAAGCCAAAAGAATTGGGGCTTTCAACCAGACATATGATTAGGTTGGACAGTTTGGCTTTAATTTCGCCTGACCAAAGCAAAAGAAGAAAGAAGGGTGGCTTAGATGAAATGGAGGCGTTCCCCTTGCTATTGGGGTGAATGCGTGGCTTTGTACACGCTAAACACAACTTTATCAGGGAAGGCATCCCAGGCCCAGTGAGAGCTGTGCACTGCCCTTGCCACTCCGTCATTTTGTCCTCAGTACACCTACATCCTCCAAATGGAAATATTTGATAATTATTTTAAGTTTACTTTATTTTGGGAAAAACATTTAACATAAGGTCTAGCCCCTTGACAATTTAAAGTTCCCGCAAGAGTTCTGTTGAGAAATCTGCTCATGAGCTTAAAGAAGTTTCTAGACGGTGACAAAATATGTTTACTCTTGCTGCTCTAGAAGTCCTCTGTTTCTGAAAATTTGATTATAATGTATCTGGTATGGATTTCTTTACATTTTTTATTAATAGTGTTCTTTGGGGTTTTTTGGATCTGGATATTTTAGTCCATTCTGATATTTGGGAAGTACTCAGCTATTTCTTTGGTTCTCATCTTGAATTTCCATAGTTTATATATTGGTCAGTTTGATGCTGTCTCAAATAACTTAAGTAGATTTATTCATGATTCTTTTTGTTCCTCAAATTGGATTATTTCCAAGGACCTTGAAATTGATTACTTCCCCTGCCGCTTGACCTAATCTTATCTTAAACACCTCCTGTGAATTTTCTATTATTTCTAGTATGTACTTTTAAATGCTTCTCTAAATAACTCTTTGTTGGGGATAGAGAGATGGCTCAGTGGCTAAGAGCATTTGTTGCCCTTGCAGAGAACCTGCACTTGGTTCCCAGCACCTACATGTTGTCTCATAACTGCCTGTAAGTTCAGTTCCAAGGGATCCAACACCCTCTCTGACGTCAGTGGGCACCAGACACACATGTGCTATACCCGCACATACACACACACACACACACACACACACACACACATATACAGACAAAACATTATTATACATAAAATTGAAAAAAATATTAAATTTATTTTTGTTAAAATTCTTCACTGTGTTATTTTCTTGAACTTGGACCTTTACTTTGAATTTTTGGTCCTGGAAGCCACATAATTCCATTTTATCATGTAAGTTGATGGGGCTTCATGTTTTGTTGTTAGGAACATCTTTCCCCAATTCTTCTTTTCCCTTTACTTTGTGTTGGTGTCTGAGGAGTTGGCAAGGCAGACACCTTTCACAGAAGTGAAGAACTGGTATTGAGTGGAAGCAGACCCCTGCCAACAGGCTTCTTCGGAGATTCTGGAGGACAGCTATAAATTATTTTATTGCTGCTAATTGGTCTCTTCTCAGCCAACTGCAATAGTATTTAGAGTTTGAGTTCTGTGGAAAGGGTGATCAATACCACTATGCCACCTTTGAGGTTCTTGTTTTTGTTTGAGGTGTGTCTTTTAATTAGTCCTTGAGTTTCTCAGACAGGGAATTTATCTGTGAGCTGTTGTTGAGACCATCTAGATACTTACGGGTGAAAGGCAGATCTAGCTTTCCTACTAAACATCTTGCTAGTCTTTCCGGTTGGCTTTTTTCATTTTTTTTTCACATAAGGTCTAAAATTTGTGCAGTTATACTTTATGGTTAATAAATATATGTATTGTTTTGTGTTTCATATAAGAGTGCAATTTATTTGAATGTCTTGTCCTAAAGATCATACCTCTGCATGGGTTAATATTTTCCTCATCTCTGTTAGATGTCAGGAAGGAATTTCAGTTCTTCTAAACAACTTTTACAAAGACATCATCTTTGAACTATTACTTCAGAAATAAATGCTCTCTTTGGACCTGGAGTTCCTTTGCCTTTAGTGGCTTGGAAGTATTTACTGAAGATTCTTGAGTGACAGTGCATTTGAATTAGCAGTACCTGCAGTGTAGCCTCTGCAATGGCTAATTTGTAAGTATTGCTGATAATCCAATGAAAGATCATTCTTAAAAATGAAGGAACAGGATTGAGAGATGGCTTAGTGGCAGAGAACACTTGCTACATAAGCATGGGGGTCTGAGTTCTGATTCCAGCACCTACATGTAATGCCAACTGTGGCTACACATACCAGTAACCCCAGTATTATAGTGAACTAGGCCACCAGCCAAGCTCCAATTCAGTTAGAGACCCTTTATTAAAAGAATAAGATGTAGAGTGCAGAGGAGGATACCTGAACTCTTCCTCTGGCCCTTGCACACACACACAGTTTAGAGAAGGGAACATGCTAACTGCTTCGAGGGAGGGTTAGCACAAATGTCCTGGGCCAGCATCTTAAGATTTTTATGTGTTGAGCACAGGAAACCTTGCAGAAGAAGAAGCAGAAGGAGTGGGGGACACAAAGGGGACAGAGGACACCAGGAGAACAAGTCCTCTAAAACAACTGAGCAAAGCTCGTATGAACTCACAGAGACTGAAGCAGCAAGCACAAGGCCCACATGGGTCTTTACCAGGTCAAGTGCATATATATTATAGTTTTCAGGTTAGTATTTTTATGGGATTCCTGAATGTGTAAACTAATGTGTCTTTGATGCTTATGTCTTCTCTTGTGACTATTTTTCTTTTGGCTTGTTTTGTCCAACTTAGATATGATGGTTTTCATCTTATCTTGTATAATTTTGTTATACTTTGTTGTTATCTCATAGAAGCCTGTACTTTTCTAATGAGAGACAGAAACGGATGGGAGAGAAAGTGTGGGGGGGAACTGGGAGGAGTAGAGGGAGGGGGAATCTGTATTCTGATGAAAAAGAAAAATAAAAAGTTATACTTTTTTGTGTGCATGGAAACAGAATAAATCTCCTTTTCTTCACCATCCCTATCTTTTTTTAATGAACTCTTTCATGTTTTGTTTTTTGAAACACATAGAAAAGTACTGTGTACTTAATAGTGCTCAAGAGAAATATATGATATGAAATTTGAAAGATGAATCAGTTACACGTGGAGAAAACAATGGGTAGGTAGAAGCCTTAATAGGACAAATTTTCCACGTATTCTGAAGATAGAATCCCAGTTTAACATGATTTCTATGGACTTCCCCATCTCCTCCACCCCACACAGTACTGAGGACTGAACATAGGCTGTTCCATATCCCAAGCAAATACCATTCTACTAGGCATCATATATGTCCCTCTCTGGATATTTTCAAATTGTTTCAAAAATTATAACAAGAATTGGAAATGACTCATTGTCTAGGTAATATATCTTTATTTTCTGTAATAACACATAGATTTCATTGCAAGAGTTTTTGTTTCCTTCTGGAAACTGTATTCATATATTCATCTAGGTAAAAAAATTCAAAATGCTAAGAAAGCATCATTCATATTTCCCAGTGATGATCATATTATCTTTCCTCGGCTAAGTAACACAATCCAAGCTCTTTGTTCTGTCTTGAAAGGTGCTGGGGGCTGAACTTGCCCACCTCTGTTTATTCTTCTCATGTGCCTTATTAGTTTCAGTGGATCAGTCAGGACTAGCTCTTCCTTCCGGCTCTTGGTGGTGCTGACACACAGGGAAACAGAGTATTTTATGTCTTACAAGGTTAAGAGGGTTACTATTCAGAAAAAAGCTTGACAAAAAATAAGTTTTGGTAAGGATGCAGTAAATTAAGCAGCGATGCCGTGGTTCTGATACACCGTGCGGAGGCAGCAGCATCGCATCATGAGGCTCAGCGCTACAGCTTCTTTACTGACTGAGGCAAAACACCAGCATCCAGTTTGCACGTGACCATGCCTGCCATCCTGTCATTTGTCTCCTCGATTGCTTTCCATGCAGATTGTTGTGTTACAACTGAACCCTGCACATTTACTACTAAGTTCTGTATATTATGCAGATACTTTGACTCAACTATACGATGATAGTGTTGAAAAATAATAGCAATGGGAATAAAATCACAATTTAGGTGAAGATTCTTCATAAAAAAGCAATCCTAAGACTATAGTAAAGGGTGGGAAGGCTGTATCTCCTAAACCAAAGGGAAAATGATAAGTCAGGAAGCAAAGAGGGGTTCTTAATATGTCAAGATCTAAGATGGCACTTTCAGAATAATGGAGTAGGAACCTCCAAAATTGACTGCTCTATAAAAGTAATGAGAATATAATTTTTTAAAGTAAACATTTTCAAAATTCTGGAAATCAAGACTTGTGATAATCTGTCGACATTTATTCATGAAGAATGGTTAGATCACAGTAAATCAACAACAGTACCAGTATTTGAACTTGCCCTCTAACTTGAAGATAAATCCATTGGGATTTTCTAGTCTGAAAAACAGCATAACAACCATAACAAACAATAGGTATGAGAAGCTCCAGAGACAGTCAGCATAGTGAGAAGTGTATCAACAAAAGGATAATGGCATCTCAGAGGAGAAAAGAGGGAGAAGAAGGTGTGGGGTCAGAGAATGTTTGAGGAATAATTTCCTAGATGGACTGAAAACCATTAATCTATATCTCGAAGGCGCTTAAAAGCTTTCAGTTTAAAAAGAAATCCCAAAGATACACACATTGAGATACAACCTAATTTTTGTTGATATTGTTGAAAGCTAAAAAAATAAATGGGTGGATTATAAAAAACAGAGAAATAAGTCACCATGCACACTGTTCAATATGATGAACAGCTAATTTCCCAGCAGATGCAATAATGCTAGACATGTATAAGAATTAGAGTGCTGAAAGTAGAAAAATTTCAGAAAAGAATATTATATATTGCAAAATTATTCTCAAAAAATTAGAAGTATAGGCATGCTAACAATAAATAAAAGAGAACAGCTTTCTGCTACTAGATCTGCCATATATATATTAATGCCATATATGCATTTATGTTATATATGTACACACATATAGTACTTAAGAAAGTTATCTATGTACACATACATATAGACATATAGTAGTAAAGAAAGCTCTTCAGCTTAATTGATAGAACACTGGAGAGTAACTTCACACAGAGAAGTAACAAACATGGTCACATGATCTAAGGAAATAAAGATTACAGCAGTGTGAAAGTTGTCAAAATCAAAATGGAGTCACTTTTGTCAAACCTTAAGCAGGGTGGGGGTGGGGGTTAAGGCAGGAGGTCATGAAAGAAGGGATTTCATGAATGTGTGCTTGTTAACAAGGACTGGCATAAGACCACCAGACCTATAACCCTGAACAAAAGTGGACACCAACAGTGCTTCTGTGAGGGCATAGCCACCATCGCCCTCCAGAACTGGACTGACTCCACTTTTATGCAAATAATAATTGTTTTCATGTACTATTTTCATTCCTCTTTTGGCTTTAAACCCTATATATTTTATTTCTGGACACTGGAAATGCTAACACATATTCCTATTATAGCATTTACATATTAGTAAATTTATTATCTTGGGAGAATCTTGTTACTTAGGTTAACAGTTGAGAATAAAACAGAATAGAAAAATAACAAAGAAATCAATGAAAATAAGTTTGATTTTTTTAAAATGGTCAAGAAAACTGACAAATTATTAGCTGGATTAAATTACTGAAAAAGAAGTAAGGCTCAAGTACTGAAAGCCAGAAATTAAAGAAATCACTTTGACTAATAGAGTTTGTCATAAGAATTAAAGATGACTGATATTAAAAATATATACACAGGGATAAAGGGGTCAAAATAACTTTTTGGCATGGGAAAGTATCATGTTCTAGCTCAGATGTGAAATGGTATTTTCAGAGCAAGGCACAACAATTGCAAACGTGATCTCACAGTGGCTGTGGCTCCCTGTACTGGACCTGTGCAAGACTGTGTCTGTCAATAGCTAATCATGGATCTAGAATGGCACATGGGTCTCTATCCCTAAGTGATAAACTTTTAGCAACTTATAGAGCCTGGGGGAAGGATGGGTAGTGATTTTAGTGGTGAACCCACCAGGATCCAGTGGATAATTCCAAACCTGGGGCCACATGGACTGTCCTGGTTAAAATCAGAGGGTCCCAAACCATAACAAAAAGGAATGAATATAGGAATGGGAGGGACTGCAAAGAGGAGGGGGTTGGATTAAAGATGTGAGGGAGAAAAGAATGGAAAGAATGAAGTCAATAGAATGCACCAAGTACATGTATAAAATGTCAAATAACAAATTTTATTAATAAGAAAAACACTTTGAAGCTATAGTAATCAAAGATTACTTGGCGTTTATTGGCATAAGAAAAAAAGCATACAGATCAATGCAATCAATTTCGGAGTGTAGAAATAGCTTCCTGCTTCCCTTCCCATTTTTGTGACCTGCTCTTGCTATGTAGTCCTTGCTGGCTTAATACTTGCTATCTGGTCTCAAACTTGGAGCTGTCTTCCTGCTTCCACTTTTTAGTTCTGAGCGTACAGGAGTGAGCCTCCACGCTTACCACACTTCTTATTTGCGTAGTTACTCCACCTTTGGCTGGGGACCCATTGCAACTAAGTGGCAGAAGGAATACATTTCAGCAAATGTGCTAGCTGGGAATGAAGTTGGATGACTCCACGTCCTACTGCATAAAAAAATTAACATAAATGAACCAAGGATCTACATGCAAAAGCTAAACTTATAGGTTCTTATAAGAAATAATAGAAACAGACTTTCGTTTCTTTGTATTGAGGAATGGTTTTGGATAGGACAAGAAAGTATAAGGGATAAAATGAGAAAAAAACAGAAAAAATTAACTTCATCAAAATGCAAAACTTCTGATCTTCAATGATATCATCAAGAAAGTGCAAACAATCCAGGTAGGATGGCACACATCTGTCCTTCCAGACATTCAGGGGGCTCAAACAGAGAGGTCTTATGAGCCTAGAATCTTGGGACTAGCCTGGGCAACAAATAATAAAAAACAACAAACAACAACAGCAACAAAATGGAAAAGAAATTTAAATCAGCTTACAGAATAAGGACAATATTTTTTAATTTTGTTTTGTTATGTATGTGCGTGGACCTGAGTATATGTATGTGTACAAACTACCTGCAGGAGCCCAGAGGATGTCAGAAGAGGGAACTGAATCCCCTGTAACTGAAGTCACAGTGATAGGCAGTTGTGACCCCAACATGGATGATGGGAACTTAGGGTTAGGGTTAGGGCAGATGATGAAATTACCTTTTGCAATTAAATAATGAAACAAAATACTTATTAATCCAAGAAATAAGGAATGATCAACATTTTACATATTGAGGTTATATAAGATAAAGCAGACATTTTCCATGAAAACCTCAATATGTGAAAAAAGGTTTTAGAAACATACAGGATTGTTGAAGGGAGCGGGGCCCCTTGTTTCATCCTGCTTGGCTTGCTTACACCCAAAATAATCACACAGAAACTGTATTAATTAAATCACTGCCTGGCCCATTAGCTCTAGCCTCTTATTGGCTAACTCTCACATCTTGATTAACCCATTTCAATTAAATCTGTGTATCACCTTGTGACTGTGACTTACCGGAAAGATTCTAATCTACATCTGTTTCAGGCAGGAGATTCATGGCGTCTCTCCCTCTGCCCTTCTTCCCAGCATTCAGTTCTGTCTACTCCACCTACCTAAGTGCTGCCCTATCAAAAGGCCAAGGCAGTTTCTTTGTTCAACCAATGAAGCAACATATAGACAGAAGAACCTCCTATACCATTTCCCCTTTTTTTGTTTAAACATAAAAGAAAGGCTTTAACATAGTAAAATTACATATAACAAAAATAGTTATCAAGCAAGAACTACAGTTACCATATTTAGATCTATTTTATCTTTTATCATAACAATGAAAAACTATAACTATAACTATCTATCTATTCTTCAACTCTATCAAAGACTCCAGAAGGATATAATATTACCTAAGTAAACAGGAAGTACATTGTAAGCAGCTTCCAAAACTCTAGAAATGACAGAGACATCTCACATCCTGGACAGTCACCCAAAGTTATGTTGTACCGTTGGGGCATTCAACTCAGTCAGTAGTTGAGCGAAGTAATTTTCTGAGGGTGTTTACAGCAACCTTTTAGGAGGGCGTGGCCTATCATACCATATTTGCCTGGAGGCAATCCACAGTTTCTCATTTTCTGTAAAAACAAAAGAAGAACCTCTTTTCCAAAGCATCAATATCCTTAGACCCAAATTCTGAAGTCATAATACCTTTATAATACACATGCTGGTTTAGCTTAGCAGCTGATACAATGAAATGTCTCTCTGTACTTAGCTCCTTCACAGTCAAAAAATTTAAAGAAAACACAATAATATATAGAATCCAGACTCTCTGTGAATTTTCCATTTTTACATGGCTTATTTTTACTCTATTACTTTATTCTGTCTCTTCAAAGACTTTATCCTCTTTTTAAGCTTTAACTTTATTTTATGACTTTTTATATTATTTTTCTTCTTTCTCCCAAGCCTACGTACGTTTATCTAACATTATGACCCATTTAGAGGTCTTTTATGTCTGAATCTGTCCTATTGTGTTGTCTTTAATTCTCTACTGTCTTGAAGAGTTTTTTAAAATGCTAAGCATCTTGGCTGCAGCTGCTCTGGATGTTGGCTCCACCTCTTTCCAATTTCAAAATGGTGGATGTACCATTTCTGCTAGCTCTGGGGCTGCCAGGTGAGAGCCGCACTTAGCATTTTAACTCTGAGCGTGTAGCACATAAACTCTTATTATCTGAGTTACAGCCAAATCTGCCACGCAGAGCACTGCACAGCCTGGAAACATCTCTGTGTATGGCGGCAGGAATCCGCTATGCTCTCCTACTTGTGCACGCCTAGTAGTCCTGATCCTGCCATTTGCCCAGGCAGGTAGCGCTGAGCCATTGGCATGGTCTCAGAGTACTTTGTTCCCGATCCTGAGTGGGCATACAAACATCCGGTCCCATAAAAGCCATTGAAATGCTTCATAGCCAGAGTTTGCACTGGCGCAATGCCCAGGAAGCTGTGTTTTTTGCATTTTAAAACTGCACAGCTTTTTTTCTGCTATGGCTGCTGAGTCAGGAAAAGCTTTCTGCAGCATGCCGCCAGCAAACAGCAAAAAGCTGTGTTAAACTCTCTATTTTTTTTTTTTCTTCTAGAATTCCTTTTTAAAGCCCTCTCAGGTTTTACGTGGAGTCAGTTTACCACTTTGGGTGCCAATCTGTTGAAGGGAGCAGGGCCCCTTGTTCCATCCTGCCCAGCTAGCTTACACCCGAAATAACCACACAGAAACTGTATTAATTAAATCACTGCCTGGCCCATTAGCTCTAGCCTCTTATTGGCTAACTCTCACATCTTGATTTCTATCAAACCCATTTCTATCAAATCTGTGTATCACCACGTGACTGTGGCTTACTGGCAAGATTCTAACCTACCTCCGTCTTAGGCAGGATATTCATGGCATCTCCATGGCGGCTCTCCCTCTGCCCTTCTTCCCAGCATTCAGTTCTGTTTACTCCGCCTACCTAAGTCCTGCCCTATCAAAAGGTCAAGGCAGTTTCTTTATTCAACTAATGAAAGCAACACATAGACAGAAGAACCTCCTCTACCACAGGATAGCGATATACGTAAGGTATAAGAAGCTGAATGGAGAGGACATGTCTGCTGAATAATTAGGTTTTTGGGGTGATTTTTAATTTGAGAGGATTAGCATGGATGCTCTGAAGAGAGGGTTTGAGTATGTGAAGGCTGCGGATTTAGCGATGTCTGATTTCGATTGTGTTTGTCATACTTGGGAATAGGGAACCTCAGTCGTGGAACTGCCTCCATCAGGTGGGTCTGTGGCCATGGCTGAAAAATTTTCTTGACTATTGATTTATGTAGGGGGAACCAGCCCACTGTGAGGGTACCATCCCTGGGAGTGTGGTTCTGGCTTATACAAGACAAGTGTCAAAGGTAACAGAGCATGCTAGGGGCAGTGAATCAGTAAGCAGTGGTCCTCTATGCTGTCTGCCTCCATGTTCCTGCCATGACTTCCTTTAATGAGAGCCTATGTCCATAAGCCAAATAAACCTTCTCCTTCTCCAAGGTGATTTCAGTCAGCATTTAATCACAGCAACAGGAAGCCAACTAGGATAGGCTTCCTTTCAGTTACTTACAACTTTTGTTCAGTATCATTTTCTGAATTCCATCCACCTTTCTGGATATCCCGGGCTTGCTCTCTTGCTTGGTTAGAGAGACATATTTCCTTTCTGGTGCTTTTAAACCTATAAGCATGGTGGTCCAAATGTGTGATCCCAGGTGGGAGGCCGAGGCAGAAGGAGGAGGCTAGAATTCCAGGACAACCTGGGCTGTACAGAGTAACTCTATATTTATAAATAAATTAAATGTAAAGAGAAAGAAATATCGTTTCTCTCTTTCCACACTACAAATATCTGAAAGTATTTATGTTTGAAAAGGGCAATACTACAGGTCGTGAAGCAGTTTCAGATAAAATATTGACGGTAAACCTTCCAGACCTCACTGAGCAAACAGTACTCTCCCCTTTCTGTTTTGTGGCTGGAGCTCTGATATGACATCACTGCTTGCTATTCCTGATGTGTTTTGATTAGTCTTGGTAAAGAAAGCCAGCAAGTCAAAAAAGGTTTAAAAACCAGCATAAGAGAGTGGAGTTCCTCACTTTTCCCATCCCCTCTGCCTCTCCTGACATCTTAAATCCATCCAGAGCTCAGTGAGATTGGGCTTCAAATGTACACTGGATGCATGGAGCACAAAAAATTAGGTCACACAAAAGGATTACCTTTAAATAAAAGCATCTACATCAGACACATTCTCTCACATAAATTGAATCTTCAGGCTAAAGTTTAAATTTGAGCTCACCATTTATATTATGCATCTTTATCTCTTTGAAGTTCTTTATTCTGGTTGATTCTTGGCTCATAAATTCCAGAAGATAGTCCAATGAATGTATTTGTTTTTTTCTTCTCTTCCTCCCTCTCTCCCCTTTCCCTTCCTTCACTCTTCTTTCTTTCTCTCCTCTTTTCCTTCCTTCCCTCCGCTTTCTGAAACATGAATCTAATGAGTCTTCATCAATGAAAGCCTGGTGTCAGATATTGAGGGTGAAAGTCGAAAGATCAGAGAAGCAGAGCAGCCGTCACTAGAGAGTTCTTACCTCTATTAATCTTCATACTCAATGGGCCCAAGATCCTGTCTGGGATTAAAGATGGGTGCCTCCCAAGTGCTGGGATCAAAGGCATGAGATCCCAAGTGCTGGGATCAAAGGTGTGGGCCGCCACTGCCTGGCTCTGTTTCTTTTTTAGACTGTTCTAATCTCATCTAGTCCAGAGTGATCTTGAACTTCTGATCTTCCTGCTTCCTCTTCCCAAGTGCTGGGATTTAAGGTGTGTGCCACCACGGCCTGGTCTCTATGGTTAACTAGTGGCTAGCTATGCCCTCTGATCTCCAGGTAAGCTTTGTCAGAACACAAACAAAATAGCACCCAACAGCCTTCCCTTTTTCCTTCTTCTTTTCCTTCCTGCCCATCATGTCTTTCTTTCCATTCTCGTTTTTCCACTGTTAAGGACTAAATTCGATGATACTTTAACTTTTCTTTATCTATTTTAGTAGCTCATGTTTACATTAAAATTCTTACCCCACTCTTATATTAATGTTTTCTATTTTTTGAAATGAAAGTATAATCATTTTCCACATCCTTTTCCTTCCTCCAACACAGCCGCCTTTTAAGTGTGTACCCTCCCTCCCTGCTCTCTCTCAAATTAATGGCCTCTATTTCTTCAATTGTTATTATAGATGTATAATTTATTACAAGTATAAATACAACCTGCTCAGTCTATATAATTTTTGTATGTCTATGATTTCAGGGCTGACCACTTTGCATTAGGTCACTGTGCTGGCTAGTTATGTCAACTTGACACAGGTAGAGTCAGTCATTGGAGAGGAGGAAATCTCAATTGAGAAAATGCCTCCATAAGATAGGACTGTAGGCAAGCCTCTAGGTACTAGAAAGTACTTTCTTAATTAGTAATTGATGGGGGGAAGGTCCAGCTCATTGTAGGTGATGTCACCCCTGGGTAGCTAGTTCTGAGTTTTATTAAACAGGAGGCCGAATAAGTCATTGGGAGCAAGCCAGTAATGTCTTCTGCATCAGTTCCTCCTTTGGATGCTGCCCTGTTTGAGTTCCTGTCCTGGTTTCCTTCAGTGATAGACTATGATGTGGAATTATAAACCAAATAAATGATTTTCTCCCCAGGTATGGTGTTTCAATCCAGCAATAGAAATGGTAACTATGACAATAGCCAACTTGGGCATTCTTTCCTAAGGAAGACTATTTCTCCTGAGTTGACTATAGTTTTTGTTTTTTTGTTTTTTTTAAGATAGGATCTCACTATATAGCTCTGGCTGTTCAGGAACTCACTATGTAGAGCAGTCTGGCCCCGAATTTACATAAAGATCCTCCTGCTTCTGCTTTCAGAGGGCTGAGATTAAACACATGTGTCATTCAGAACTTCATGCTTTCTGTAGTTCTTTGTCTCAGGTTGAGGCCCCATGAAATTTCCCCTTTTCATTCTCAAGCAGGATCTATGAGCACACAGTGGTGGGAGAACTGGAACCAAGCTAGACCCTTGGCTCTTCACAGCATCAAACCCCTTTTTGTGTTCAATATTCGTGGACCTTTTATAAACTGATTGGCCTAAGATTTCCCAGTGTGTTTTCTCCCTAGCAGTCATGGGTTCCTAGAAGTCTGTTACGGGGGAAGACAATTCCCATCTAAAGCCTCGAGGATGAGAGAGCAAGACAGTCGGCTTGGGGTAGAGATGGCTTAGCATGCCTGGAATTCTGGTCCTCAACACTGATGACCTTACAGGTAAAGGGGTAAAAGGACCACGTGACTCTTGGTATTGGGAACCAAAGCTCCCAGAGGAAAATCTCTGCATACGTTAAAGACTCATAAAGATGATTGGCTGAGGACAACTTTATAATTATGGAGAGTCAGACAGTCACAGTTCCAGAACCATATTATCTTAAGCTACTGTTCGTCCCCGTGATAGTCATTCATTGCCCACCCCCTCTGTCTGACTTACTATTCTTGAGATTACCAGGTAAAACCTTTGGAATAGTAGACCACTGAGCTCACACCAGCCCAGAACTAGGAATGTTATCAGACAACATGTATACCTCAACCAGAGATCTCTCTGCTTTATGACCTACAAATACAATATTTCCACCATCACACTTCAAAATGCCTTGATTTGTGACTATCTTTTGTTTTGTAACTATAAAAATGTAACTTATTTTTACATCAGAACCTCATATCTGGGGCAACCTGCAGCCATATCACTTATATTTGGTTCAAGAATAAGCTGTCTTACTCCTTTTGAGGGGAGGTTTGTAATTTGCATCAGCGGTACCAAACGATCTTTTGATTTTATTCAAATTACATCAGGAACCTGTTATTGCAGTGGAGTTTTTACTCCAGAGCTAGAATGATGGTGTGGAGGAAGAGCAGTGGATGGAGGCGAGCGCTGGCTAGTGCCAGAGAAGTCCTCAGTTTTGCAGATGTATCTTTGTCTATTTCATTTGAACATGAAGAAAATTGATGTTCCAGAAATCCAAATTAAATTATGCAAACATAGTCTGCCTGTAGACTAAGAAGACGGAAAACTAACTAGAGTTAATTGGATTCCCTAGTCAATTTCCTGCACACAATCCTTGCTTCCTTCCTATTTCACTACTGGAAATGTATTCATGTAACTTACTACTCTCAGGTAGAACTGCTTATTTACCAGGCTGGTGAGGTAATTACATTGTTGTTTCTTATCAAAGGACTTTATTTTTGTTCCAATCTGGAACAGAATAGGCCAAAGATCTAATTCATGTCAACAATTTACAAAGCTGAGTAAATGGCAATGTCAGTACACACTTGAAGGTAGCCTTGCCTCATTTCCTTCCTGATCCAAAGCTTGGGACGAACTGAAGCTGTGCTCGCAAGCTCTCTCTGCTCCTGTCTTTGCACTCCCATTTCCCTCTGGATCTTGCATAGCCAAAGGGTGCTCTGGGAACACAAAGATGGGCACAGTTACAGAAGAACAGCCTTGTTTGTTTAAGACAGAGGCTGTTAAACAGGCCAGCTTCCAGCTCAGCTTCCTTTAGCCTCCTGCTGGAAGGCTGCTTTGCTAATGTATTCACGCATTGCCAGGGTTTGGCTGTGATACTGGGATTACAGTGTTACAGTGGATTGTTTGTTGGACCCTCACATTAGACAACTCAATTCTAAGTCTCTGTTTCATCTGGGCAATTCTCCCAAGCTGCAGGCACTTAGGGATGACAGGTCAATATGGAAAGTTTTTAAGTACCCACACAGAAAGGCTTAATCTGAAATGGTGCAGAGAATCTCCGTTGTTCTACAAAATAGTCAGATGTTGAAGAACCATCTTATATAGAACACAGGAAGTTTCTAACAATCGATCTTGATTCTGCCATTAGGCCTGCTCTTTCTCATTACTTCTCGGGGAAATTTGAAATTCAGAAAGAAAAGAGCAGGACTGTGAAAGAGCAGGATGGCCTGAATATGCTACCGATGCACCCATTAACCTTTAGAGCAGGGCATCTCTATGTTGCGGCGCGATGCTTAAAGTCTGTTTACAAAAGAAGGCATTAATCAAGACATATGAATCCATTTATAATGCCTTCGCACCTGTCGCTGACTCCGGGGCAAGTTGGAGAGGGAGATGCTGCTGCCTGACAGGTAATTTTAAGCCAAGGTCTTCACTGCCCAGAGATTTATCAGGGAGTCAAGCAGCCAATGTCTTTTATGACAGACACCTTCTCCTTTTTGTCGGACTGGGAAATGGAAAAGACAGAAGGAGGAGTTGCCATATACTGTAGCTGTGTAAAAAAAAAATCGCATCAACACCAGGCCCCAGGCTTTCATTAGAACACCTCCTTCTTAGCTAATTACTGTCAGCATTAAATTACAGAGTCAGGAGGCCCCACTCAATACCAATTCATTCATTTTAGGTCACAGTTTGGCAGAAAACCTGTAGTGAAAGGTCAAACCTTTATCCACTAAGCCTTTAATTTGTGACTAAAGAAAAGTCTCGACAAGTAGTATAATCTGAGTCAAGCAGAGCTACACTAAAGGCCGATTAATAGTTGTTTTTTTTTAATATAATAAAGATTTGCTCTAGCCTATCGTCTACTCCAGAGGTATTATTTTATAAATCAAAAGACCAAAAAGCTTCTACATTCTTTTCTTTCTCATTCAAGCCTTGCATCTCGTAGTGTTACAAATCTTACAATCAGCAAGCAAAATGCTTTAAAAAAATAGATCTAAGTGGTTGCCTTTCTCTGATGGGCAGAGAGGCAAAGTTTTTAGTGGCATTGGGTTTTTATAAAATGTTGATTAGACAGGCATACTTTCCTGACCCTTTGACATTCCTATTGCAGAAAGGTGGTGAGATCTGGGTGCTGCTGTTGTTATGTAGACAGATTGTGATTTGCTTAGGTGTGTTCTGAGATTGAAAAGGTACCCTGAGTTGTGAATCTCCCAGGGGTTGCTTTCATTTTTTACATTCTAGTAAATTCTTTGGTTTATTTAGAAAACAACAACAACAAAACGGTGTACTGCAGCCTAACATGTGTGGTTGGTAGTTCGATGAAGTAAATAATAAAATGATTTTTTTGAAATAAAGTGAGTTTTTTTTCTAGGTGGTAGAAGCAAATTGAAATGACAAACTAAGAAATCCAATGGAGGTGAAGCTCACACAGTGTTGAGTGATGGCATTGCTTTGTAATGAGAAAGTTTTCAGGTTTCTGGGCTTGGGTTTTAGGACATTAGGTAAAAGGTTTTGAGGAAAGCACTGACTTCGAATGGAGTATATGGAAGCCATATGTGCCAAAGTATAATGAGTCTAGACATCTTCTTGAGACAGGTTAAAAAAACAGAAAAAGGAGAAAGGAGAAGAACCTCTCATTCCCTATGATTTGCTTTGTGTTCTTTAATGAATGCAAGTTAAGAATTTCCACTCAATGAACACAACAGCTGCAGAAACCACCTATATAGAAGAGACTCCCTTTCCTGAGAGATACCCCAATAATAGCTGCTGAACAATGCTCAAGGTAAACACATGGGAACTTGGAATTTACCCTTATCAGCACTCCTTTCATAGTAGTGATCTTTCACAAAGCACTTTGAAGATCAGCTTGCAATCTCATGTACATATAAGGAAATTCAGTAAGATAAGAAAAATGAGATACTTAGTTCACTTTAATTAGCACATACGTTTTTAGGCATTATTATGGCATTTTCAAACAAAGCATGTTTTAGCAGATTCTCCTTCATCTCTCCTACCCCTCGTATCCTTGACTCCCCCCTTGAAAGTTTGCAGTCTCTCTTTCTCTTTCATGTCCCATGTGCCCTTTCACTCCTTCCTTCCTTCCTTCCTTCCTTCCTTCCTTCCTTCCTTCCTTCCTTCCTTCCTTCCTTCCTTCCTCATTACCTATTTTCACCCTTTATTGGTCTCCTTCCTAGTTTATAGGCCTTGCTCACATTTATAGACATATATGCATGCACTCATGTGTGTGCTTGCATGCACACAGACACACACAGACAGACAGAAAGACAGACAGACAGGTAGACAACCCCCCCAGCTAGTGTCCACATATGATAGAGACCATGCATTTTTTTGCCCAAACACTTAATATAATACTTTCTAGATCTGTCCATTTTCTTGTGAATTACATTTTGATTTTCTTTTCAGCTGAATACAATTTCATACATAAATGACATTTTCATCATCCATTCATGTGTTGACAGACATCTAAACAGCTCACTCTTTAAAATTAATTTTGAAATAGATTTAATCTTTCTTTTCATAGAGTTGTATGTTATGTTCTTTGAACAATGTAGCTTCAAGAGGAAGCCACACAATCACATACTTAGCTATTGTTGGGATATTTAGCATATTTTTCCTTAATATGAACACTTGGATTTATCTCTTTGAGTGTGCCAATTCCTTTGCTTAATAAACTCTAATACATCCCTCCCTGCATTCTCCTGGTATTATTTTCTTCAGTATAAGTGAAGGCCCTAGCTGTATCTGAGTAGAGATCTCTGAGGAGAATTCTCCCGACTGCTCAACCATCAGTTTCCTGTTGCTCTGGCGTTTGCCCCCATGACCCTATTTATTTAATTCCCGTAGGATTGTGTTAAAGGTAATCTGATCTTAAAGATGAAGATCATCCTGTTAGAAGTGAAATATCTTGGGACCACTTACTGTCAAGAGGATCGAAGCACGTGTGTTCTCTCTTAGCAGCCACTTTCTTCTCTGCTAAATACACTCTCTTCCGCACATTAGAGTTGCCGGGGGGGGGGAGGGGGGAGGAGAGGTGATACTTCTGTTGACCTCATGTTGCTGTGATCAGTGGTCAGTGTTTATATACAGTTCTCCTCGGCAGAGTTCCTGAAAAGACAGTTGATTCTTTGTTAATTGATGAACCAAGAATTTTCTTGAGTTTATTTTTTTTTACATCAGCAAATGTAAACAGAAGCAACAGAACATCTTGTTACTCTAATTTGTGCAATGTCTTTTCTCTCATCTTATATAGACTAGAAGGATGACTACTCATGACAAGCTCTGCTAATTTACAGAGTTCAAATGATTCAGGCGTGGGAATGTAGCAGTGTGAGGACGGGTGGTTCTTAGGGTGTCTGACCTCATGGGGGCTGCATTTACAATACACCATATTCACATTTACCTAGCCTTTTATTCTGCCTCCCTCTTTCAGGACATAGGGAAAGGTAACCTTCCTATTAATATGGGTTTGGAAGTTGCAAATGCTTGCTAATAAGGTATTTATTTTACAGGTATGTTTGTGTCTATACTTATCCTGATAGTAAATAAAAATAAGTTTTCATGATTCCTGGCAATGTGCTAGACATTGGAGAAAGGTCAGTACTGAATAGGGTAGTGTCTGTCATAGTCTGAATGTAATTGGCCCCTATAAGCTCAGAGGGAGTGACATTATGAGGAGGTGTGGCTTTGTTGGAGTAGGTGTGGCCTTGTTTGAGGAAGTGTTTCACTTTGGGGGTGGGCTTTGAGCCACCCAATTAAATATTTTCCTTTATAAGAGTTGCCGTGGTCATGGTGTCTCTTCACAGTAATAGACCACTAAGACAGGGAGGGTCTTTTGTTTCAAACAGATAGTGATACAATTGAGCAGCAGAAGTGGGTAGATGTGTGATATGTGCCACAAAGTGGGAATGCTGGGAATGGAGGTTAAGGCATATTTTCATATAATATGGCTTTAAAAAATACAAAGGTATTTGTCAGGCAGAGGAAGTAGAGGTTCAACAACAGGAAAGAGGCTGTGAAACACCATAGTCAAAATGCCTTGAATACAAGGTTAGATGCTTTGTCAGAAAGGAGGCCCAAAATCATGCAGAGACTTGTGAATGATAGAGCTCAGGCATTGTTTTCAAGATCACCGAGAGTCACTGCTGCGCATTAGCAGGGGAAATCACCTGATCAGATACATGGTTGGGCAAGTCACTCATCAGCGTGGGGACAGATTTCATATGTGCAAGAATACATGTGAAGAGATCGATTGGGGCCTTACATCACACCATCTTTAAGCTCAGATAGGACAGATTCAAATAGCACTGCTATTCTTAAATGATTCTGCAATTTGGTGTTGCTCCTGCTTCTGTATGGCTGGATCTGAAGCTGCATACTAGCCTACCATATGAAAGGCCCTGGGACTGAATCGCCAGTACTGTACAAACAACAACAAAACCAGACAAAAGATGAGCTGAACTATTTATATGCTCACCGTGGCAGCTTCTGCCAGCCAGTGGGGGTGCCGGTCGCTCAGAGGCCCTATCAGGATGCATTCTACCTTCAGGCCAGGAGCAGTTGCGGGAGTAGCTAAGGGAGAACAGCTGGAGTAGTCTGGCAGCCCGATTTGCACCTCAGTCTACAAGCACCCAGTCGAGAGCTCAGGTACAGCAAGGAACCTACTGTCACTAAATAAGGAGTTTAAAATGCTCCCCAGAGCATCCTTGTAGAGCCATCACGCTCACTTGAGAGTCTTCTGAGGCCTTTGTACCTGCTCTTTCCTCTGCCTGGAGCATCCTTTACTGAGTCCTTTTACATAGATGGTTCCCCCCCACCCCGAAACTAGGTTTTCACTTCTAATATTTCTTTTATGAAGAAAGCTCATCTGATCCACTTTAAGTCGTCAGCTCCACCATCAATGATTACAGCATAGGACACCATTCTCTTCTATTTTCTTCAAAACAGAATACGGCCAGTACACACCTTGTTATTTGCCTCTCCGCCCCCAGAAGGAGCTTCGCTTTGTCTCCTGTTGTCTTCCTTGTATGCAGAACGGTTACCTGTCACATGGTAGATGTTCACCCAATATTTGATGATTGAATACAGAAAAATTAAATGTAAGAGAAAGGCCATTAAAAGAGTTGGAGCTTTTCAAATAAGTGATCCTAAAGAACCGTTAAAGAAAAAGTCATTTGCTTTTGACATTGGTGAGAAGCAAGTCTAAGAGCAGAGCATGCATCTAATGAGTGTTCTCTAGTGTTAACATCACCTACTGAGAACCCTGAGGACTATCTCTTGATCATGAAAGATGAATATGCCTCTGGCCTGTGCTTAGCTCTAACAGCTAACATTCTGGGTGCACCCATACACATTGTATTTTTCTTTTGCCTTTGGGAGGTTTGAGGGCTCTTATTATTCTTAAGAAAAGCTATCTCAGAGGAACAAAAATTATCTATTAAAGAGACTTTGGGATTTTAACCTAAACATAATGAGGAGAATTTATGTGGAATTGACAAGATAGTCCCCAATAATCACCCTAAATCATTCTTTCTTGCAGATAGAAACAAACTGGAAAATTCAGTAATTTTCATGGATAGAGGCAAAAAGGCACTTAGCACAGTGTGAAGATTCAAATTAGCCTGAAAATATCACTGCCATCCTTGGATTTAATTCAGATCTGAGCTCCTAGATACAGACTTAGAGCATGGCCTTATGATAGTGTTGCCTGCAACAGGGCCTGTGGGTGGCAAGAGAACCTTCCTTTAAGGGTCCCTTGACTACTTCATACCTGTTATTGCACTACATAAAGTGGTCTTAGCCCAGGGAGTGCTCATGCTTATTAGAGAAAATGGAAGAAACACCTGGAAGTCATTTATTCAATCAAGTTCTAGCCAGGCACGAAGATGCCATTCTATGTAAATTCATTCTTTTACATGTGAGAGTGTTATTTTGAGATAGGATCTCACTGTGTGGCCCAGGCAGGCCTCCACCTTTATTCTTGCCTAAGTCTTTGAGTAGCTACTTAGTAGCTGGGATTAAACACATATGCCCAGCTCTTACTGAACGGGAGTGTTAAGATTTGTTTAATAGAATGTTGAGTTCTGTAAGCCCATTGAGGATTCCGGGGAACAGAGAAGGAAGCTTTGGCTAGGTATTAAAGGAGCTGAGAGCGAGAGGGAAGATCTCATTCATCTTTTGGTGTATGTGTTCACGTGTGTGCAGGTGTACAGTGTATGTGCATGGAGGCCAAAGGACAATCTTGGTTGTCATTTCTCAGGTGCCAGCTGCTTTCTTTTCTGTAGATATCTTCTCGTAGTGGCTGGGACATTGCCAAACAGGCCAGGTAGGTTGGCCAGAAGATTTCAGGAATCTTCATGTCTGTCTTCCTTTCTGGTTCTAGTACTGGGTTACAAGTATGCACCACTAAACCTGGAATTTTGTTCTCTCTCTCTCTGACTTTAGTTGTGGCTCTTCTTTTTCTTAAACCTTTAAAATTTTTATTTACATAATTTCTATCCTCTTTCTTTCCAACTTCTTTCCATGCCTCCCCACTTCCCTCTAAAATTCATGGCCTTTACTTTAATTTTATATATATATATAATTAATATATATATGTATGTTTAAAGGTGGCTGATTACTTGGTGTTGGATAACCTATTAGAAGTCTTGTCCATGGAGAAGTCTGATTCTTCCCCTTTCAGCAGCCATTAACTCCTTGCAGCTCTTCATCTAGGGATGGGTACTTGTGAAATTTCCCGCATCCATGCTGGCAAGTCATAGTGCAGGTCTTGCTTACTGGGATTTCATGGGTGCAGCTTCCTTCTTTCTTTTCATCTTTCCTTCTTCACTTCCATGATGTTCCCCCAGCCTAAGGTGTAGGGATTGTGTTATAGATGTATCCACCGGGGTTGGGCAGCCCACAGTGAGTTGTTCTCTGTTTTGCCCTGTTATAGATTTATGTAATGGTTTCTCTCTGCTCCATAAAGGAGTTTCCTTGATGCGGGAGGAGAACTGTACCTATCTGTGGGTACAAAGATAAGTATATTTAAGATGCATTAAGGATTTATACTGGTTTAGGAAAGTGCAGCAATAGGATCTCTTCTAGGATCTATGACCTGAACCTATCCAGCTAGTGAATTCTGGGGATAGAATTCAGGTCTTCATGCTTGGAAGGCAAATACTGTCATCATCACCCCAGCCCAGATTGCCTTGACAAAAATGCCTCTTGCCGGGGTAGGGGCATAGGGATTTAGAAATATAAGTAAAGAATATGGTGATGTGTGAAGAATAATAGAACAGAAACCATAGAATAATACTGGGAGGGCCCGTGCTTATTTTTCCATATGTTTTTTATGCCCAATGTAAATGGGGGAGAATGTAACAAGAGACTTTATTAACATGATACAAAAGACAACTCAAACAGTCAATCGCTTTAACACTCTGAGACATCAAATCGTTAACATTCTGTTGTTTAAGCAGTGGAGCTTCTCTAGACCAAGTACATTGAGAGCAGCTACTCCTCAGGAAACCTCATAGTTAAAGAAGGAGCAGAAGTACATTTGCATATCCTGACCCCCTGTAAGGATGGCACAGACCTACTTGAATGAGCTATCTTAATGTTAAAAGAACCAAGCAATCAAATCCTAATTTGGGAGGTGCAACTACTCTTGTTGATCATTTGAGCAAACTCCAACTCTTTGACAGTCAGACAAGGAGGAAATGGGCCCACATTTTTGGGCCTTCACACTCAATGAAGATAAAAAGCCGAGTAAAGAGCTGTCAGTACAATGTTTGGTTTAACTTGAGGCCCAGGCCATGAGAGGGAACCCATGACCTACACTGCCTAGATAGCCAGGGACTGGAAACTGGATAGTGTAGAGACCTAGGGTAGGACTAAGCACAATTGGCCAAATGAATGAATGAACGAATAAATAAATAAATAAAGCAAAACCAATGAACTGATTCTTAATGATATTCTGCTATACTCATAGATCAGTGCTGTGTCCAGTAGTCATCAGAGAGGCTTCCTCCATCAGCAGATGGGAGAGGGTGCAGAGATCCACAGCCAGATATTATTCAGAGGGAGAGTCTAAATTGAAAGTCTCCATTGGGTCCATCTCTGTGGAGACTGGGAAACCCCATAGAAGAGGGGGAAGAGGGGAAACAAGCCTCCACAAGATAAAAGCCAAACAGGATCTAACAAGATACAACAAGACAAGGCAAAAGTCCTCACATCAAGGCTGGACAAGGCTGGGAATGTAGGGGGCATGGATCTGGGGGTGAGTTTAGAGGAGAGGAGAGAAGGGAAACTATGGTTGGAATGTATTATATGAAAGAAGAATCTATTTTCAATAAAAAAGAAATATTCAGTGGGAAAGTGTCTGTTCTAAGGTATTTAATGAAGATCTAAAAACTAAAACTAATGCCAATTTACAATTACAAGGACACGCGATGGGTACTTAAATAATGAAAAGACATTAAAATATTATGAATAGTTAGCATTCTATTTAGATTTCCTTAGAATATGGTTATATGTTAAGCGTTGTCTGAGAAGAAAAATAATAGTGTTGATATGTGTGTATGTGTATCACGATTATGTAAAAATACTGACAATAAAGAAATAAAATAAAAAAGAGCTGTCCATGCAATAGGAATGGATGTACATGCAGAATTAGTCTTGCTTGTGGAGGTTCTACTGAATATAGATAGAAAACTCAAGGAAGAAGTAGGATACTTCCAGGTGTGATGAATACTGCTGCATGCGGTTCAAATACAACACAGGCAGCACTTGTTAAACATACAAAGCAAAACAGCAAGATTCCCAAAGGCACTCAAGGGGCAGAACATGGTTGTTAAGGGTCTTTGCCGAAAATATTCTATAAGTCCATGAAAAGTGGTTTCACAACTTTTTTTTCCTTAAAGGGCCACTGATAGAGTCTGCTTAGGTATTTCCTTTTAAAATGAGCAGCTCATCCAGAAAATGATTTTTTTAAATATCCTGTCTGAAAACATATGTTGTTAGATTCCTGTGAGCCAAAATAAGTGAGTTGGGACAAAAATAAACACAGACCCTATATTTTCACTATTACCTGCAACAGCTGCTTCAAATCTGAAGATTTTTTATTCCCAACTCTTCTTCTTTTTAAATACTTATTCTTTGAAAATTCAATAATGTTGGAAGATGTGTGGATTAGTATCCGGGTCTTCTCTTTGGTTCCATTGGTCCTCCTGTCTGTTCTTATGCCAGTACCAGGCTGTTTTCAATACTGTAGCTCTGTAGTAGAGTTTGAAGTCAGGGATTGTGATGCCTCCAAAAGTTCTTTTATTGCCCAGGATTATTTTGGCTATCCTGGGTTTTTTTTGCTTTTCCAAATGAAGTTGAATACTGTTCTTTCGAGGTCTTTGTAGAATTTTGCTGGGATTTTGATGGGCATTGCATTGACTGTGTAGATTGCTTTCTGTAAGATTGCCATTTTTACTATATTAATTCTGCCTACCCAAGAGCATGGGAGGTCTTTCCACTTTCTGGTGTCTTCTTCAATTTCTTTCTTCAAAGATTTAAAGTTCTTGTCATACAAGTCTTCCACTTGTTTGGTTAGAGTTACTCCGAGGAATTTTATGCCATTTTTGCCTATTGTGAAGGGTGTTGATCCTCTGATTTCTTCCTCAGCCCTTTTATCATCTGTGTACAGGAGGGCTACTGATTTTTTTGAGTTAATATTGTATCCTGCTACATTGCTGAATGTGTTTATAAGTTGTAGAAATTCTTTGGTAGAATTTTTGGGAACACTTATGTAAACTATCATATCATCAGAAAACAGTGAGAGTTTGACTTCTTTTCCAATTTGTTTTTTTTTTATAAAAATTTTTAAAGATTTATTTATTTATTTTGTTTACAGTGTTGTGTCTGCATATGTGCCTGCAGGCCAGAAGAGGGCACCAGACTTCTTTGCAGATGGTTGTGAACCACCATGTGGTTGCCAGGAATTGAACTCAGGACCTCTGGAAGGACAATCAGTGTTCTTAACCTCTGAGCCATCTCTCCAGCCCTTCTTTTCCAATTTGTATCCCCTTGATCTCCCTTTGGTGTCTTATTGCTCTAGCTAGGACCTCAAGAACTATATTGAATAGGTATGGAGAGAGTGGACAACCTTGTCTTGTTCCTGATTTCAGTGGAATCACTGGGAGTTTCTCTCCATTTAGTTTGATGTTGGCTGTTGGCTTGCTGTATATTGCCTTAATTATGTTTAGGTATGT
>PVIU01007135.1:0-24949 GCA_004026605.1 Ondatra zibethicus | reverse complement strand
CTTTATCATGAAGGGATGTTGTATTTTGTCAAATGCTTTTTCGGCAACTAATGAGATGATCATGTGGTTTTTATTTTTCAGCTAGTTTATATGGTGGATTACGTTGACAGACTTCATATGTTGAACCATCCCTGCATCTGTGGGATGAAGCCGACTTGGTCATGGTGGATGATGGTTCTGATGTGTTCTTGGATTCGATTTGCTAGTATTTTATTTAGTATTTTTGCATCAATGTTCATGAGTGAGATTGGTCTGTAATTCTCTTTCTTAGAATTGTCTTTCTGTGGTTTGGGTATCAGGGTAATTGTAGCCTCATAAAAAGAGTTTGGCAATGTTCCCTCTGTTTCTATTATGTGGAATAATTTGAGGAGTATTGGTATTAGTTCCTCTTTGAAAGTCTTGTAGAATTCTGAGCTGAAACCATCTGGGCCTGGGATTTTTTTGGTTGGGAGACTTTTGATGACTGTTTCTATTTCTTCAGCAGTTATAGGTCTGTTTAATTTGTTTATCTGGTCTTGATTTAATTTTGGTAAGTGATATTTGTCCAGAAAGTTGTCCATTTCCTTTAAGTTTTCCAATTTTGTGGAGTACAGGTTTTCAAAATATGACCTGATGATCCTCTGTATTTCCTCTGTGTCTGTTGTTATGACCTCCTTTTCATTTCTGATTTTGTTAATTTTTATAGTCTCTCTCCACCTTTTGGTTAGTTTGGATAAAGGTTTGTCTATTTTGTTGATTTTTTCGAAGAACCTACTCTTTGTCTCATTGATTCTTTGTGTTGTTTTCTTTGATAAAGAAGCAAAAAATATCAAATGGAAAAAAGAAAGCATATTTAACAAGTGGTGCTGGCATAACTGGATATCAACATGTAGAAAAATGAAAATAGACCCATATCTATCACCATGCACAAAACTCAAATCCAAATGGATCAAAGACCTCAACATAAAGCCAGCCACACTGAACCTCATAGAAGAGAAAGTGGGAAGTACACTTGAACACATTGGCACAGGGAACCACTTCCTAAATAGAACCCCAGCAGCACAGACACTGAGAGAAACAATTAATAAATGGGACCTCCTGAAACTGAAAAGCTTCTGTAAAGCAAAGGACACAGTCAACAAGACAAAACGACAGCCTACAGAATGGGAAAATATCTTCGCTAACCCCACATCAGACAGAGGTTTGATCTCCAAAATATACAAAGAACTCAAGAAATTGGACACCAAAAGATCATATAATCCAATAAAAAAAATGGAGTACAGACCTAAGCAGAGAACTCTCAACAGAGGAATCTAAAATGGCTCAAAGACACTAAGGAAATGTTCAACATCCTTAGTCATCAGAGAAATGCAAATCAAAACAACTCTGAGATTCTATCTTATACCTGTAAGAATGGTCAAGATCAAAAACACTGATGACAACTTATGCTGGAGAGGTTGTGGGGAAAAGGGAACACTTCTGCATTGCTGGTGGGAATGCAAGCTGGTACAACCCCTTTGGATGTCAGTGTGGTGATTTCTCAACCTTCCTCAAGACCCAGTAGTACCACTTTGGGGTATATATCCAAAGGATGCTCAATTGTGCCACAAGGACATGTGCTCAACTATGTTCATAGCAGCTTTGTTTGTCATAGCCAGTATCTGGAAACAACCTAAATGCCTCTCGATCGAAGAATGGATAAAAAAAAATCATGTGGTACATTTATACAATGGAGTACTACACAGCAGAAAAAAATAACGACAGCTTGAATTTTGCAGGAAAATGGATGGAACTAGAAAACATTATTTTGAATGAGGTAACCCAGACACAGAAAGACAATTATCACATGTACTCACTCATAGGTGGTTTTTAAACATAAAGCAAAGAAAACCAGCCTACAAACCACAATCCCAGAGAATTTAGACAACAATATGGATACTAAGAGAGACTTACATAGATCTAATCTACATGGGAAGTAGAAAGTATAAAAAGACAAGATCTCCTGAGTAAATTGGGAGCATGGGGACCTTGGGGGAGGGTTGGAGGGGGAGGGAGAGACAGGGAGGGGAGCAGAGAAAAATGTAGATCTCAAGAAATATCATGGGAAAAAATAAAAAATAAAAAAAGAAAATTCAATAATGTATATAGTGTATCTTGGTTATATCCACCCCTTACTCCCTGCCTCCAAATCCCAAAATTAGCATATTTCCCTCCCAACTCCATGATTTTTTTTCTCTCTCTCTCTCCCATGCTGTTCATTTAGAGATGTCCATATATTCACCAGTTGGGACAATCTATTTGAGCAAGGACAATCTATTGTGACCACTCCCCAAAGAAAAGTGATCTTTTCTTACCCAGAAGCCATCAGCTGTCAATAGCTCTTTAGCTAGGGGTGAAGTCTCAGGAACCTCCCCCCCTCCATTGCTAGAGTTTGACTTTGATCTTATGCAGGTAACCATAGATGTTGTGAGGTCATTTGGGCAATAGACACGTCTGGTCCTGAGGACAGCATTTTCTGAACCCTGCTACATCCTCTGGTTCTTATGTTCTTTCTGCATCCTCTTCTAAGATTTTTCCTGTGCCTCAGGGAAAAAGAGAGATGTCTTATGGTTTAGTATTGACAATCACTTATTCTTAGCACTTTGAACAATACATCTCTATGCTAACTATTACTCACTGCAATAAGAAGCTTTTCTGACCATGACTGAGAGACCCCTAAGTCTATGAATATATACACAGATATTTAGAATGCAAGCACTTTGACAATATGATCACTTAGGAGAACATTGGTAGATTCTCTGTTAGGGCGCATGACTTCCCTAGCCTTTGGTTTTAACCTTTTTTACAGTTCTAGGCATGAATTCCCTCCTGTGAATCAGGTATCAAATCTAAGAGCAATTGGTTACCTCCATAAACAGTTGTGCCACTAATGCACTAGAGGGCACATCACATAAAAGCAAGGCAGCAGGGAGATTTCCTGGTGAGTGAAAGGTTGATTTCTGTGTCCTGACACCAAAGAGTGTGTGTGTGTGTGTGTCTTTAGAAATCGGATTTTGTAGGCAAGCGTGAGCAATAGCAATAGCCTGTCTTGTTTTGGGTACCTCTGGGGCCTCACTGATTAGTAGCTGATAGGTAGGTAACCCATGCTGGTATGGAGATTTTCATTTAATGACTCGTGTCTTTTGGGAGTAGCATTGTTCACCAGTGTGGTACCGCTCCTCAAACTTTTTAAAAACACTTATGCTCTTAATTAGTTTATGAAATAATAGGATTTCATCAGGTATTTTTATAAGCCAGTAGTTTATTTACCTATCCACTTTTCCCACCCCTGCTCACACCCCAGTTTAACTCTTGATCAAGACTCCATATGAGGTCATGTAACTGAATGAAGTTGCTTGGTAACTTGGCAATAGTAAAAGGTTTCTGAGTGCATAACCAAAATTAAATGTGCAATGAATTCAGTGTTTCTGGCAGTCGCCTCCTGTGTTGCATTCATAACATTACTGCAGCCATAATTCTGAACAGCATATCCCCTTGGTGTTGGGTATCTTGTCCCAACATACAATGCTGATACATTTTGACAGCCATATTTCAGTTCAGACTATTGCATGTTGTGAATTGCAGTGTTCCTACTGGACACACAAAATTGTTCACTGAAACATAATAGCCTAATTATGGAAAACCCTGCTTTAATAGTTTTTTTCTACTATTATTCTTCAACATTTAAAAACCAGGATGTCTGATTTTTGAAAAATTAATCTTAGAGTTGCTGACTTGAGTTCTTGATTTTCATTAAAAAATCATTAAAATTTGGCTTTGGGATTAGAACAGAATTCCCAACAACAGAAATGGCCTTAAATGTGTTCTGTCATTTTGGACTAATGAGAAGCAGCATTCTTGGCACTGAGAATTTTAAAATCAAAATATTGATCAACTCCAAGAAATATTGAGGATGTTCTGATCCTGTAATATTAAACCCTCAGCCAAGATTTAGTTCTTTATGCAAAAATAAGATTATATATCTTATTAGTATGCAAGTTTGGTTCCACAAGGCCATTTTCATGTAAGTGTATAATGTACTTTAAATATGGTCCCTTCCCTCCATAACTCACTACCTGACCTTCTCTCCCCTTCCCTACCCTCCCCCTCTTCCTATTCCTTCCCACCCTCTCCTTCCTCTCATATCCCTTCCCCTCCCCTCTCACCCTCTTCTCTCTCCTCTCCCATTTATTTTTTCTTACCTCTCCTGAGCACCTTTGCTTCTACTTTTACACCATCTTGTGATCTGAATATGAAATATGAGACACAGATGCACATATTGGAGCACTTGGCCCCAGGTGCTGTTTGGGAAGGTCATAGAACCTTTATGAGGTGGAGCTTTGCTGTAAGAAGTAGCTTTGCTCGGGATAGGCCTTGGGGGCTTTTTAGCCTGGTCTCACTTCCTGTTTCCTCTTCACTTCTTGAGTATAGAGACAATAACCAACCAGTCTCCTGGTTTTTGTTACCATGTCATCCCTGTGAGATGGACTGTGTCCTTCTGGTCTGTAAACCCAAATAAATCTTTTCTCCCTTAAACAGTTTTTGTCAGCTTTGTTTTCTACAATGGTTTGAAAGTAATTAAAACACAGCCAGGCTGCGGTGGCTCATGCCTTTAATCCCAGCACTCAGGGAGGCAGAGGCAGGTGAATCTCTGTGCGTTCGAGGCCAGCCTGGACTACAAGATCTAGTCTCAGGACAGGCTTCAAAGTTACAGAGAAACCCTGTCTCGAAAAACCAAAACAACAACAACAAAAACCAGCAATTAAAGCACATCTGTACAATATGATTTTATATACCTGTGAAATGAGAAAAATGAAAGAAATGAGGTTGACCTAATTTGCTTAATATTACCAGTAATTTGTACACCTATTTTACCTATATAATTGGGATCATGTAAAAAATTCTTATTTGAAATAGGGTCATAAATAAAGTTTAAAAGACACTGTTCTATTTTACTCCTTTTTGTTTTTGTTTTTTTATATTCTTTTATTTTTCATTCAAAAATTTACACTTCCACCCCTTCTCCCAGTCCCCTCCCTCTCCCCCACTACCCCTCTTCCCTCCCTCTGCTTCCTTAAGAGGGGGCAGGGTACCCTGCCCTGTGGGAAGCCCAAGGCCCTCCTCCCTCCATCCCGGCCTAGGAAGGTGTGCATCCATAAAGACTAGGTTCCCAAAAAGCCAATACATGCAGAAGAGATAGGTCCCAGTGCCATTATCATTGGTTTCTCAGTCAGCCCCCATTGGCAGCCACATTCAGAGATTCCGGTTTGATCACATGCTCGTTCAGTCCTGGTCCAGCTGGATTTGGTGAGCTCCCATTAGATCAGGCACACTGTCTCAGTTGGTGGACCAGCCCCTCACTGTCCTGACTTCCTTGCTCATCTTCTCTTACCTTCTGCTCTTCGACTGGACCTTGGGAGCTCAGTCCATTGCTCTGATGTGAATGTGGGTCTCTGTCTATATCTCCATCCATCGGACAAAATTTCTATGGTGATGATCAAGATATTTATCAATGTGACTATGGGACAAGGCTAGTTCAGGCACCCACTCCTCTGCTGCCCAAGTACCTAGCTGGGGACATCCCCGTGAACACCTGGGATCCCCTCTAGAGCCAAGTCTCTTGCCAATCCTAAAATAATTCCCTTAATGTAGATATCTTATTTCCTTCTCCAACATCCACCCTTCCTCCATCTCTACCCTCCCATTACCCCAAGCTCTCCCCAATCCTTCCCTTCTCCCTTCCCCCTCCCCCTTTCTCTTTTGCCCACCCCCACCCCTACCTCCACCCCTATCCCCACTCCTGTGCTTCCAACTTTTGCCCAGCCATCTTGTTTGCTTCCAATTTCCAGGAGGATCTATATATGTTTTCTTTGGGTTCACCTTGCTATTTGGCTTCTCTAGGCTTGTGAGCTATAAGCTTAATGTCCTTTGTTTATGGCTAGGGTCCACTAATGAGTGAGTACATATCATAATCATCTTTTTGGGTTTGGGTTATCTCACTAAGTATAATGTTTTCTATTTCCATCCATTTGCATGCAAAATTCAAGATGTCATTTTTTTTTTTACCACTGAGTAGTATTCTAATGTGTATATATTCCACACTTTCTTGATCCATTCTTCCATTGAGGGGCACCTAGGTTGTTTCCAGGTTCTGGCTATTACAAATAATGCTGCTATGAACATAGTTGAACAAATGCTTTTCTAGTATGATTGGGCATCTCTTGGGTATATCCCAAGAGTGGTATTGCTGGGTCCTAAGGTAGGTTGATTCCCAATTTCCTAAGAAACTGCCACGCTGGTTTTCAAAGTGGTTGCACAACTTTGCATTCCCACCAGCAATGGATGAGTGTTCCCCTTACTCCACATCCTCTCCAGCATAGGCTGTCATTGGTGTTTTTGATTTTAGCCATTCTGACAGGTGTAAGATGGTATCTCAAAGTTGTTTTGATTTGCATTTCCCTGATCGCTAAGGAAGTTGAACATGATTTTAAGTACCTTTTGGCCATTTGAACTTTTTCTGTTGAGAATTCTCTGTTCAGATCATTACCCCATTTTTTAATTGGGTTATTTAGAATTTTAACTTCTGGTTTTTTGAGTTCTTTGTATATTTTGGAGATCAGCCCTTTGTCTGATGTGTTTCTTGTAAACAGCAGAATGTTGGATCCTGTTTTCGTGTCCATTCTCTTAACCTGTGCCTTTTTATAGGTGAATTGAGTCCATTGATATTAAGCAATATTAATGACCAGTGGTTGTTAACTCCAGTTATTATTATTATTTTTTTTTGGGTGGTAGAGTTTGTGTGTTTCCCTTCTATGAGTTGTGCTGTTGTAGGGTTGTTAGATGTCTGTTTTATTATGGATGTTGTTAGCTTCCTTTCATTGTGGTTTTCCTTCTAGTACTTTCTGTAAGGCTGGGTTTGTAGCTATGTATTGCTTAAATTTGTTTTTATCCTGAAATATCTTGTTTTCTCCATCAATGGTGAAAGAAAGCTTTGCTGGGTATAGTAGTCTGGGCTTGCATCCATGGTTTGTGTCTGCAGCACATCTATCCATGACCTTCTGGCTTTCATGGTTTCCATAGAGAAGTCAGGTATAATTCTGATAGGTTTACCATTATATGTTACTTGACCTTTTTCCTTTGCAGCTCTTAATATTCTTTCTTTATTCTGTATGTTTCGTGTTTTGATTATTATATGTCGAGGGGATTTTTTTTTTGATCCAGTCTATTTGGTGTTCTGTATGCTTCTTGTATTTTCATAGGAATATCCTTCTTTAGGTTGGGAAAGTTTTCTTCTATAATTTTGTTGAATATATTTTTTGGGCCTTTGAGCTGTAATTCTTCTCCTTCCTCTACCCCTATTATTCTTAGGATTGGTCTTTTCCTGGTGTCCCAGATTTCCTGGATATTTTGTATTAAGAATTTGTTGGATTTGTCATTTTCTTTGATCAATGAGTTTATTTTCTCTATCGTACCTTCAGCATCTGAAATTCTTTCTTCTATCTCTTGTATTCTTTTGGTTATACTTGTCTCTGTAGTTCCTGTTCGTTTACCCAGATTTTCCATATCCAGCCATCTCTCAGTTTGTGTTTTCTTCATTGCCCCCATTTCAGTTTTCAAGTCTTGAACTGTTTCCATTACCTGTTTGATTGCTTTTTCTTGGTTTTCTAGTATATCTCTGAGGGATTTATTCATTTCTTCTAACTTTTTGTTAGTCTTCTTATCCATTTCTTGCAAGGAGTTTTTCACCTCTTCTTTAATGGTCTCTATCACTTTCATAATGTTACGTTTAAAGTCGATTTCTTCTACTACTTCTGGATTAGGTTGCTCAAGTCTTCCTGTTGCATATTCACTGAATCCTGGTGGTACCATGTTGCTTTTCAGGTTGTTGGAGGAATTCTTGCATTAGTGTCTGCCCATCTTTTCCTTTGAATGTGGTCAGGAGAGTCTAGGTGGCTTGGTCCTTTTGTTGTGACTGACTGTGTACTTGGAGGATTTTTCTTGTTCTGCCCTCTCTTAGGTCCCCTCAGCACTGGAGTTGGTTCTCAGATCACCTCCTCCCTGAAGCAGGCTGTGATGGTGATTCTAAGGACCCCCTCTGGATGGCTCTACTGGTACTGAATCAGGGTTACTTGCTGTCCAAGGACCCCGCAGACAAAAGCACAAGCTTGGTATATGCCACCTCCTCCAGATGGTTCTGCTGGTTCTAGATCAGGGCCACTTGCTGGCCACGGACCACTCAGGCAAAAGCATGGGCTTAGTAGATGCAACTCTGTGGAACAAAGAAACCCCTGCTGCCCTGCGCTCACCACCTTGTCCCCAGGGCCTCGCCTTGAAGCAGGCTGCTTTGTGAGATCCTAGGACCCCACAGATGGAAAGGCCTATTTTACCCCTTTTAAAAACTTAAAACTCTGTTTGGAGGAAGGAAGAACTTGCCAATCTTTTCTAAAAACATACCCCCAGTTTCCATATTTTGCAGTGTATTTCTAGAAGCATGAGTGTTGGGTGATTTTGTGTTATCAATTGATCTACTTACTGTTTTTATCTAGAACTCTTACTGGTCTACCCTACATCAAGGTATGTTCAGTATCTTAATTATTTTCATTTCTATTTATCTATTTTAAAGATTTATTTATCTTTATTTTATATCTATGAGTATTTTACTTGCATGTCTGCCTGTGTACCAAGTGTATTTGTTGCCCACAGTGGCCAGAAGAGAGCATCAGTCTCCTGGAACTGGAGTTGCAGATGGTTATGAGCTGCAGTGTGAGTGCTGGGCATCAAACCTGGATCTACTATAAGACCTCCTAGTGTTTGTAACCACTGAGTCATTGCTCTCCAGCCCCTTCATTATTTTTAAAATATGGAAGCAGTAGTTTTTAAAAATAACTAATGTTTGGGGGTATTATTCAGTGTATAATACATGTTTAGCATATGTGAGACCTCAGCAGATTTCTGTGATGATATTAACACAGGTTTTTAAATGCTTTCACTCTTCAGCAAGGATTATAGAAATGTTCACAAATTCAGCTTGGCATGGAGCACCTCTTATTCTTGATGTGGCAATAGCTTACTATGTAAGAAAGCAGTTATCTTTACCCTGCATTCTGAGGCCTTCCTGATGGATCTACCTTTCTCTGGATTAATATTGTATTATACTATACACTAATCTCAGAAAGTGGATTATTTATGGTGCCTTGTCATATTTTATGATTCATTTTATCTTTTTTATTTGACTAGTCTCAGAGCCTAGGTACTCCTCCCCAACTGTTTCTGATGATCACAATCATAATTTACCGTCACTGTTCATTTCCCATGTTACCTCATTCATTCAATCTTTATTTTGCTATCATTCATTCATTCATGCTTTTAACACACACACACACACACACACACACACACACACACACACACACACACACACACTAAGATCCTATAGTTTGCCAGATAATATATTAGATTAAGAGTATACAAAAGTAAACAAAATAGGCATTGTCCTTGCCAACATAGTTCTGATTCTACCATGTGAGAATAGAAGTTAGATGTTAAATGAATAACTACACCATAAATACACAGTTGCGTTTTGTGTTGAATATTTATGAGGGGAGTGGATTGTGTCTGAGAAGCCAAGGGATTCTTTCTTCCCTAAGAGATATTTTGGTTATAATATGAAGATGGGGCATTTTTAGCAAAGGACATCACAGCAAGAAAATCAGGAAGTGCAGAGTGCAAGGACTGATTTAAGAACATGAAGTACCAGAGCAAGGAGACGATAGGACAATGGTGGTGCAAGAATAGAGTTTGGCAGAGGTTAGAATAAGTCAGACATTATCATCTAGTTTAAGGATTTCAGGGTATTATAAAACTAATGAAGTCCCTGGAGTGGTTGGTGTGGGAGAACATGTAACTAGATTTTATGTTTTCACAAGCCCCCTCCAGCAGCAGCAGGCAGGGCACCTTGGAGGTGGCCAAATGATACCAGGGGTCCTATTTAGGAAGTAGTTGCAATCTACATATATGGTACATGATGATGGGTTGAACTTTGGGTTAGCAAAGGTGACAGACAGAATGATGGAGAGAATCTTAGGAGGTAAAATTGACAGTGCTTGAGAATTGTGGAAGGTTACTACAGTCTGGCTTGTTTAGCTTGGATTCATCTTTGTGATATTCCCTAATAATTCTGCACTATTTTAGGATGCTTAGGATAATGCAAGGGAAAGTGTGTTGCTGTGCACATGTGCCACTCTGACTCTTCTCAAGTGGTAAGAAGGGGCTGTGCTTCAGTCATCTCTAGTTACAATTTTTCGTCTGTGTTCTGCCCAGTAGAAGAAAGAAATAGTGCTTGATTCAGATTTGGGAGATCTGCAAGTGACTGAAAGTTAGGCTTTTCTTTCAATGTGGCTGGGAATTTTAAAAGTTTTTTTCTTTGTATCTAACATGTCAGTATTTAAGTTGTATGAAGACCAAATAATATGGGAAATGTAAAAATATTTTGGAGGGATCTATTGAGGAATCTATTATGATTGTGTGTCTTTTCCTCCCCTAACTTGAAGGGCCATCCATTTCTCTTACCTCACACAATGAGAAGTGTGTGAGTTAAAGGACTTGGAGGTGGGACAGAGGGGGAGAGTAATGAAAGAGACATCTTGATAGGGGGGCCCATTTTGGGGTTAGGGAGAAACCTGGAGCCATGGAAACCTCTAAGAACCCACAAGGATGACCCCAGCTAAGACCCCCAGCAATAGAGGAGAGAGTGCCTGAACTGGTCATCTACTGTAATCAGATTGATGACTACCCTAATTGCCATCAAAGAGCCCATATCAAGTAACTGATGGAAGCAGATGCAGAGATTCATAGTCAAGCATTGGGTCAAACTTTGGGAGTCCTGATGAAGAAAGGGAGGAGGAATTGTATGAGCTAGGGGAGTCAAGGTCATGATGGGAGAGCCCAGAGACAGCTGACCTGAGCTCGTAGGAGCTCATGTACTCTGGACCTACAGTTCAGGAGCCTTCATGGGACTGACCTAGGCCCTCTGCATGTATGGGACAGCTGTGTAGCTTGGTCTGTTTGTAAGGATCCTAGCAGTGAGATCAAGACCTGTCTCTGGTGCTTAGCTGGCTTTTGGGAGCCTGTGTCCCATGCTGGATTAGTTCACCTATCCTTGATACAGGGTGAGGAGCTTGATCTTACTTCAACTTGATATGACATGCTTTGCTCAAACCCATGGGAGTCCTGCTCCTTTCTGAGTAAAGACTGAGGAGGAGAGGGAGGGGAGACTGTGGTTAGTATGTAAAATAAATGGAAAAGAAATGCTAATAAAAACAAAAACAAAGGACCAATGAAAGCCAAGGGCAATGAAGAGGAGTTGGTGCTGCTGCACACTTCGTGGATGCCTGGAGACTGTGTCCAGCTCGCTCCTTATGTGCTATGCGTTTGTGAGACATTCTTTCTTATTGAGCACATTGGTCAGTATTTGTCTTCACTGAAAATTAATCTGTCTCAGAGTGTAAGAAATTGCTTAATAAATGTCAAGATTACCTAATCTAACATATAGATTCATTAAGAAGGCCTCTTTAAACGTCATTAGAACAAATGCCATAGGAAACCTTGGAAAATGAACAAAAGGTTGGTCTTTCAATGTCATAGATTTCAAATATTCCAAGATCCTAGGTCCCCTAAAACTGTATTCTGTCACCCAGCTGGTGTGAAGATTGTGAAACGCCTATTGGTATTTTCTTAGCTGATTCTAGGGACTTTTATTTCTTTATTTTCATGGGGCAAATTAAGTAATTGGAACATATTTCCAACAAAGGACAACTACTGCATGCTGGCCTTATTGACTCATGATGATTCTACTAGAAGGCAGAACGATATTCTCCTCTGACCTGTTTGGGTGGTCTACCTATCCTGAAGTGCAGTTTTAAACTGGGAGTGAATATGAACTGTAGCTAACGAAACTCCAGGAACAGCTGTACATAATGAAAAGGCCAAACAATTTGAGATCAAATTTGTCAAGTAGCATGTCATGAAAATGACATGTTTTCTGTTTCCAGTCTCCATTATGCTTATAATCCAAGACTGAAACTAAATGTCGGGTCCTGGACTGATCTACTTCTTCTCTGTCTTAGTAGTTAGGTTCTCTTCTCTGGGCTCAAATGCCCCAATTCCTTCTTTCTAAAATACAACTTCCAGCACGATACTGTAAATTCCTTACCTCTTGGAGGGAGAAGGTTATATCATTACTTATCTTTGAATACAGTGTTCCTATCAAAGTTCTTGGTCCCAGCGCAAGAACTTAACATGTCTGTTGAATGAATAATGGACACACCCTTAAAATACATGATTTTATTTAAGGTTAAAAATTTTTATGTTTGAACAAGTATTAATTAGTTTCTGTAAAAAAATATATTTCAAATTTATTTTTTTAGTCACATTATAACCTGGTGATGCTTAATGGTTAGTGGGTAGGTAGCTTTTAATGACCCACTTTTCTTTATTAAAACTTTGCTTATTTCTTGGCATTAGTCAGACTTATATATGTGATGTATAAATTCTTGGGCATAAGCCTGTTTAATGGCAGTGCATGCTGCCTTTGGCAAGACACTTCCCTCTCATTAATTTACTCACTTAATATTAATTTGAAAGTCTACTATGTGCTAGACAATGTTCTAAGTACTTAGGATATAACAGCGAGCAAATTCTCTTCCATGTAGAATTCACATTTTTTTTAAACAGTAGATAACAGACAATAATCAAACTAAATGGCATTGTATAGTACTTTGGGAAGTGATAGGGCTCTGGAAAATGCAAGTTTTAGTAAGGCAAAGGCAATTAGATGTATGTAGTAGGACTTGATGTAAACTTATATTACAAGAATTAAAGAGAGCTCTTTTTTGAAATCAGGGGACCTTGAATATTATGAAGTCTTTCCTAACCATAACCAGGCTACAGTGTGTGTATACTACACACAGAGAGACCTCACCATCTAGTCTTCATTATTATATCATCATACCCACCAGAACAAGTTAATTGATGGAAACTTCAGACTCCAAACTATTACCTTTCCTTTTCTCATTTCTTTTTGAAATTACATTATTTTAAACAATTTTATACATGTGTATACTATGTGTTGAACGCATGCTTCTCTGTTTCCATTATTTCTTACACTCTACTCTCTTTATTCCCTGGTTTAGCATATGGAGAATTTCTTCTTTATTTGCAGTTCTGTTGCTAGAACCTAGGGTGTAACACATGCTAGGCAAGTGTTCCACCACTGAGCTACAACTGTAGTCCCATGGAAATAATTTTTAAATTTATCTTCTTGTTCTTTAATAATTATGATGATTCTTCTCTGTCAAGTACTGAGCATAGGTTCCCAGTTCATCTTGGGACTTTGCATCCTTTTGATGGCAGTGACGAGTGCTGGGAAAGCCTCTTGAAAAGACACAAGGTGGGGGGGGGAGTCTCACTTAATGTTTCTAGGATCTTCTCACAGTCAGAGACAGAATTCAGAGATGCAATAAAGGACTTTTCATATCAGTATATTATGTGTAAACTTTAAAGGAGGGTAGGGTTATTCATGAGTTGGGGCAGAGAGGGAGTCAAGAATTCCTAGAACATATGGTTGATGAGATTTCTACTCTCTTTGCATAATCTCTTGCTTCAGTCTTCTGAGTGTTGAAATTATAGTTTGTCAGGGTTCAGCCTTGATGGGGTTCACATGTTCCAGGGTAAGGGGCATGAAGATTAGAAATAATAGGCAGGAAGAACAGAGATATGAAAGAATAGGAATGAAGATGCAGAACAGAACCGGGAGGGTAATCCAGTGAATACTGAATTTATCTGTGTTTATTTTCCATGTGCTTATATACTCCAATCCAAAAGGAGGGAAGAAGGCAAAACTGCTTGAACATGATACAAAGGACAAACAAAGCAATTACTTGCTTCAATACCTGAAAAATCAAGCAACTATATCCTGAGTTAAACATTCTATTGTTTAGGCAGGACATGCAATGACCACACCTTAGAGCACATATCCTGTAGGCAGCCATTCCCTGGGCCAAACCTCTGGTCATATCCTTGAATTAGCAGGAATAGGCTTGAATTCTCTGGCCTTTGGTCAAGGTGGAATAGACTCACTTCTGTGGGCTCCCACAATAGTTACATGTTACTCTAGCTGGATTGATGTTTGGATACTTTTGGAAATTAATTGGCCAACTACATGAATGATGATGCAGTGGGGGAAAGTGGGCTTGCTGGTGGAAATGGTAGCTTTACAGGATGGAGGGGATCCAAAGTTCTATCGAGGTTTATGTTGGGGATAAACTCCACTAAACCTCTCAGGATTCACTATAGCAGGTAAAAACTGGCTGAGATATCTGAAGGTAAATAAAATGAATTGGCTTATATAAGTCTTTTAATCATGCCCCATTTATTTTGTTTATGCTCTCTCTAATGCTCTCTTGATGTTTCCCTTTCGATGTTCCTCCTTGCTGTTTTGCACTGTTCTTCGCTGTTTCTCTTTGCTGTTCTACCCATCCTACATGGTTTCCAGTTTGTATACCCACACAGACAGTTAACAAGCATGCATTTCACAGAATCACACAAACAAGTAAAGGAGGTGCCTTATGCCTCAGAAGGGGCATGGCTGTGAAGCTCCCCAGTAGATACTGGGAGGATTAGGAATGTGAAGCACAATTAATAAAAACTCAGGGTCAGAAACTGGGGTTCAACCTGAAGATCCAAAAAGCAAAACAGCCAGCCACTGGCTCTTACCTAGACCTCAGTGTGGAGTGATGATTCTGCCTCCTGAAATCTTAGAATACGATTTTCCTTGAGCACTATTTTCATCTGTCTTATATTCCTCTCTAGGGCTGGAATTAAAGGTGTACACCACTGGGATTAAAGGTATGCACCACCCAATTTCTATGGCAACTAGGGTGGCTACTGGGATTAAAGGTGTGTGTCATTGTGGCTTCTGTGATTAAAGGTGTGTGTTACCATAATCTGATCTGTAATGCTAACCACTGGGACTGTTTTGCTCTCAGATTTCAGGCCATCTTTATTTATTAAAATACTATTGAATTGCCACTACAGGATAGAGCTTGTCCTCCTGACCAAACATTCTGGTGCTGTATCTGCTGGTACCCAGGTAAGAAGGAATTTCTTTCTCTGGGGTTGGTTTAGTGATCCAAGTTTTTTTCCTGTATATTTTAGGGGTAGAGGTGCAAACAGTTAATTTCCTAGACTAAGACCTTGTGTCAAATGAAAGCTGAAGGTAAGTACAGAATATTGATAGCTTGTTAGAATAAAGTAAGGGTTAGTAGATTACACCTTCCTGAGTCTGCTGCTAGAGAATTCAGGGACACCCAGACATGTTTATCAGTAAAAGCAGACCTACTGTCTCTCTGCTCTTGCTTAGGGCTCCTTTCTTATCAACAAGTCCTGTCCATAAGAATAATTGTCGGGGACTAGCCTTAGGTAGATTTGACTATTAGAACAAAGATTTAGCTGAGGGAATGCTTTTACACCAGGGCCCCATACTGTGGGGAAAGGTATACAGTTACCAGTACAGGAAAAGTCAGATTTAAAGAATGATTTATACACTTCTGGCATAGTTTGGGATGAATCCCATTATGGAATGGAGAAATGTCATGATTTCATAAGATTTCTACTGAATTGACGGTGATTATGCAAAAGACAAGTTTCCCAAAACTCTGCAAATCAGGCTCCTCATATAGAGTGTACACTGCCATAAGTCTGTCCAGTAGCCTGTCAGCTGTACTTTCACTGTATGGTCTTGTGGGCTCATATCAAAGTTCTATTTTGGCCTCATACCTATGGGAGGTCTGTTAAATAGAAAGGATGTTTAAGAATTGTATGGGAGAGGACTAAGACTGACATGCAAAACTGAGAACCAGCAGCGTGTCGATGGGTGTAATCTATACCTAACCAAGTTCATTAGATCAGATAGTTCAGTGGTTCTCAACCATCCCAATGCTATGACCCTTAATATAGTTCCTTATATTGTGGAGAATCCCCAATCATAAAATTATTTCATTGCTACTTCATAACTGTGATTTTGCTGTTAGTGTTATAAATCATAATGTAAATATCTGATATGGGTCCCTGTGGGGGTCTTTGACCCACAGGTTGAGAACTGCTGTGATAGAGGATGCTGTTAGATAGAGAGGACTGAGGGTTGATCTCGGGGGATGCTTAGCAGTGACACGTTTGCAGGAGTGGCAGGTTACCGCAGCACTGAGAAGGAGTTCCTAGCATTGTGGAAGGTACATTAAAGGGAGGTCTGAGCACAAATACTTGATGCAGAAAGTATTTCAAGGAAAGAATAGTGAGTCTTGTGGCTGGGTGATGAGTACGATGTGGACTGAGAACAATCAACTGACTTTGGAAAACCAGATGCAATTACTGATCTTGGTAAGAACCACTTCTGTAGAGTGTGGGGAAAAAAGCTGCCCCAAGTAAGTAGAACAGAGACCAGGAGGGAGGTGGAGGGCATGGAAAGTGTGTAGTATTTTTCCAAGGAGTAAAGAGACAGAGAAACAATATGTGTAAGGATGGACAAGGGACACTGTTGGACATTATTTTGTTTTTTAGTTGCCTCCTCCTTTCTCTCCCCTTCCTCTTCCTCCTCTCCCTCTGCTTTCTCTTCTTTTCTATTTCCTATTTTTGAGAAAAGTTCTAGCCATGTAACTCTGACTATACTGGAACTTGCTATATAGACTGGCTGGCCTCAAACTCTAGACCATTCTTCTGCTTCTGCCTCTTGATTGCTGGGAGTATAGGAGCAGACTACTGTGCTTGATCTTCAACCTTTCTTCTTTATTAGTTGGTTTGCCTTTGTCATGGAGCTGGAGAGATGAGTAACACAGCTATTACACTGAATAGAGAGGGATATGATTGATGTGGGAGGGATGAGATGATCCTAGACTGAAAACCATCTCTCTCGAGAGCAGTGAGGATAACAGAAGCTTCCTCCCATTTTACCCTATTGGGCAGTTCTCTAAGTTCAAATGTTTTGCATTTGGGTGCACAGGAGGGGTTTAAGTTTAAATTCACTGTCCTATCATTTTGGTTGTTAATAAGATAGTGAGAAATTATAACGTGTAGACTGGCCATCGACTTACTTTTCCTTTCTTTTAAAAAAGCATTTTTAAAGATTTAGTTATTTTTTATGTAATATATACTTTATAAAACACACACACAACACACCCACATCAGATGAGGGTATCAGATTGCATTGTAGATGGTTCTAAGTTGCCGTGTGGGTGCTGGGAATTGAACACCGGTCCCCTGCAAGGTCAAGGTCAACAAGCTCTCTTTTCCTGCAAGCCACCTTTCAGTTCTGCTATCCTTTCATTATCAGTTTGTTACTTCTTCCTGACCCCACCTTGAATAGTCAGTGTCTCTCATATGCTACTCTAGGGCATGCAGTTTTCTTATTGTGGAATTTGCCAAATTTTATTTGTTTTTCACCAGTTTTCTTGGTTTCTAACTGCCAATGGGGGCAGACTGAGAAGCCATCAACAATGACACTAGGACCTATGTCTTCTACATGTATTATCTTTTTGGGAACCTAGTCTATTTGGATGCACACCTTCCTAGGACGGGATGGAGGGGGGAGGGCCTTGAACTTCCCACAGGGCAGAGCACCATGCCCTCTTTAAGGAAGCAGTGGGAGGGAGGAGGGGGGGAGTGGGAGGGGACTGGGAGAAGGGGAGGAAATGTAAATTTTTTTTGAATGGAAAAAAATAAAAGAGTATGGAAAAAAAGAAAAAAGAAAAAAATCAAATTATTTTTCAGCTAGCCACATCCTCTATCATGCTCCCAATAAATCAGAGTAAGCAATCTATTTTACTGAATGCACTGGGTTCTAACACTGTACAGGAAACCCTTTTCGTATATAGATAACATTTTAAATTAGGCATGTGCACTGCTTGTTGGGCATGTAGTCTTAAAAATTTGTGTTCTGGAAAGTAAAAATAAACACTTAATTTTGCTGTTTTTTTTAATATTCTTAACTTGTTTTCTCTGTGAAACTGACCTATTTCCACATGTCTACCATAAGATTACATAGGCAATGTAGGCTCCAGCTACTGATAGTTTGTTGTCTTTACCTTGTAAGGGAGAATATTTATTTCTGTCGCCTAAAACACATGCTTTCAATCAGATTTGAGAGCACTGTGCTTGCAAACAAATATTGATCGAATGCATTCGTTTATTTTGTTCGTCCTTGGTGTTCACTATCAAAATCTTACTCTCACCTGGACAGCTGATAGATCTAGACTCCATGGAAGTTCTTTGTTTTAATTATTTTGGGCTTTAGACTAAGTGACCAAAACACATTGTACCTTTCAGAAGACAATCATACTGAGTGTTGGGGAAATGAGCACAGTTAGGGTCAGTTCATTAACTGCAAAGGTTTTTACTGCATCCCACTGAGCATGTAACTCCTTGTGGTCAAAGGCATCACCTGTTTACCTGCATTTGGACAATCACCTTGCCTTTGGTGCCTCCAGGAAAACCCACAGTATATAACTGAAGGAAGGGAAACAGAACACAATTAGAATTAATATACAGACTCATTAAAAATAACTAATGTGCTATGCCTGCAGTGTCTTTTTTTCATTTTTATTACAATTTTAAGCTAGCATATGAAAAAAATTAGTTTCATTATGGTACCTTTATACACATATATCATTATGTTTTTCTCATATGCCCCTTCGTTATGCCTTGTCTTAAATGTCTTAAATTTTAGTCCTGCATGTTTTTCTTAAATTTTATAGATAGCACTTTTATTCCATGAGAATTGCCTAGGTATGTCTGAAAAGAAGCCATAGTTCCATGACAAATTAACAGAAATTAGAGAGAGAGAGAGAGAGAGAGAGAGAGAGAGAGAGAGAGAGAGAGAAAGAGACAGAGACAGAGAGAGACAGAGAGAGCTATCACTGTCTTGTCCATAACAAGCTAAGTAGCCACAGGCAAGCCATTACATAGGTAGTGAGGGTCCGGGTGAAATCATTTTTTTCTCATAGTGTTTGAAAATCTTTTAGGGAGGGGCCTGAACTACCAATTCCAAGGCACTGCCCCAAATCCATGAAATAGGATGCTGTTCTATGCATGGGGTCTGATGCCAGTTTTATGTGGCACCTTCTCTAAGAGATTTCACTTTGTGGCAGGATCAAGAGCTGTTGGACTGAATGATCTACAAACATTTGCCTACCTCTCGCTATGCAAAAATTATTTCAGTCTAGTGTCCTTGGAAGGAACTTTCTAGTCTGTTGCAGTTGTTTTATTTAAATTGTTGATAGCATTGTTGGTAGTCAAAATTTAAATGTTATTTAGTAATTTGAAGAAAAAGCCATTTTAATTTTTCACCGTTTCAGTTGCTAGCAATACATATCTAGAGAGTCAGGCCATTTTGGGGTTGGCTGATCTGCCAGTCAATATGCAAGTAATTGATACTATTGAGTATGTAAGAGGTACTTGACTATTGTGTCTGTGACCCAATGGCCTGACTGACTCAAATAGTTGTTCTGCCTCCCTACCCAGAGTTATAGGAAATCTATTCAATCAAAGACATCCTTTAACTTGACATCCAGGAAACCTTTGAGTACAACTCCAGACTTGAAGAATGTTGGGTGGTGCTAATGAGCAGCTGGCTTGAAGAACATTGATTGCATCGATCTATCTAGATATTTATAGAATGTAAAATAGAATTTAGACAGCCTCTAGTTAATTGGCATATGTATGCTATAGTACAAGCTGTGTATCTTAGGCAAGTTAATTATCCTTTCTAAGCCAAAGTTCTGATGTACAACATGGAACTAATAATAGTGCATTTTAATTGGATCATACCAACGCTTGGTTGAGAAGACACACGCAAAAAGGTTGGCTTATCCGTGGTTTCTTGTTATTAGTAGAATTACTACTATTACTGCTGTTATAATTGATTTCTGGCCAATGGTGGTTTCAGCCAAATACCCAATGATAAATTTATTCCTTGCTTCTCAGTCTCTGGCTTCCACATTCCCAGCTTGGTCTCTAGAGGATGATAATGTAAGAGACTGAGAAGCTCCGCCAAGTGCTGTCCTTCAGCCCCTTCAGCATCTTCTTTGTTTGCTTTTTCTTTATCTGAGCTATTTGTTCCTTGGATGAATCAGGAGTGACCTGGATCTTTTAAAATCTTCTACTTCAAGCTCTTCATGTATTCATTCATTTTTTAAATTCATTCATATATCTGCTCATTTATTAACTTCCCCATTCAAATCAGTACTTGTTGTTTCAATACTCAGAAAAGCTTCCTTGCCGAGGCAGAAATAGTTGGTAACCAAATGAATAAACACAGCTACTCTCTTTCTCGGTGCTTTGAGAGTGAGGGCATTTCTCCAAGTAAGAAGAGACCTACAGGGCAACTGTATAGTGTCACCGAGAGGCTGTAAGAATCACTCCCTCCCTCTAGGACATGTGTAGGAGAAATGATCCTTTGGGGGTAAAAGAGGGATAGGCAGTATCTAGATGACAGAAACTAGTCTCTTGCCTGGCATGTGGTGACATGAATTTCTGCTTCTGTTCTCTGTATGCTTGTATTGAACTGCAAGCTATCGTCATCTATTCTGTCAGACAGATAGGAGTGTTCCACATTATTTTATTTATCGTAAGTGTGGCCAACTTAAGTGGGGTAAGAATTGCAATTGAATAACAGGACTTGAAATCTCAAGTAAATTTGTGATTTCCAAGCCAGACAAGTTTACCCATATTTCCAGAACTCAGCAGGTTAAGGAAGAAGGATTATAAGTTTGAGGCCAGCCTATGCTACATAGTGAGACTGTGACCTCTCCCTTCCCAAATAAGTGATTCCTGCAGACATAAAGTATGCAGACTTGTGCTTGTTGCCTTGGCATCATTGAGGTTCTTGCTTGACAAGGACAAGAAAGCCCAAGGGAGCCTCTCAGTGGGGTCACCTCAGTGCTAGAGGGGTGGCACTGATGTTAGTGTTACAGCAAAGTTCTGACAAAGGCCTTCCTATCCTGTCCATGTGGAATCTGGTGGCTAAAGGCTATAATAAGGGCCTCGACTTGCATGACCAGTTCTCACTTACCATTGTCCTTTTTAAGGAACGGCATTGGAGCCGTTCCTTAAAACTGTTTAAGGAACTGTTTAGTTTGGTCACTTTCTGTGCATTGCTGGTTTTGAGAACTGCTGTCGTGTATGACATCTTAATTGATCCAGAAGCTGTGTTTCTGTCGCTTCCTGAAATGTGTCCTCTGTTTATGCACGGTGCTATAGAGCATTGGTTTAATTGTCACCTCTCCTTTGGGAGATCTGGATGAACCTGTAATTGGGGGGGCTGTTTCTCTACTGGCAGATGTTCGGCATTCAAGGATTTGATTGTGAAGAATTCTTAACTTGACCTGAAAAGTTATTTTTCTAGTTCTTATAAAACAGTATCTAATTATTGCAGAAGATTTTGAGATGAGAAGAAGTTATATAATAAAGAAGCTAGATTACTTTCATAGGACCATGTGTGTGAATATACATAAAGGTTTTTCTTTGTCTCTTTCTGCTTTGTGGTGTTGACATAGACTGGAGGGTTTCTGATGAGCAGAATTTATTGATTCATGGTTCTGGAGGTTATGGAGTTCAAGGTCAAGGGGACAGCTTAGACATTTTTGGTAGGGTGTGAGGAAAAAGATATATATATATGTATATATACACACATACATATGTATGTATACTTGTATATGTATATGGACATATATATGCATGCATACATACACACATATATAAAGATAAAATTAATTCTTATGAAAAGATCAAAAGAACCCAATCATTGCCTGGAAATGACATTAATTCACTTATGAGGGAAAGATATTCATGGCCTAATCAACTTTCAAAGGTTTCACTTCTGTTGCCTTTGGGGGTCATTTATATCTTAGTATCCTCTATAATGCCTCTTCCCTAGATAAATGAGTGAGTTACTTTACTATTACTGTGAAAAAACACTGTGACCAAGGCAATTTAAGGAAGAGTTTATTTTAGCTTAAGTTTCCAGAAGGATGATAGCTCGTCATTGCTGGGAATCATGCCAGCAAACAGCAGGCATGGAGGTAGGAACAGAAAGCTAAGGGCTCCCATATTGAGCCCCAAACACAAAGCAGAGAGAACCAAGAAAACTACAATTGCATACCTAGTGACATACCTCTTCCATAAGTCTGCACTTCCTAATTCTCCCAGCAGCACTACCAACTGGGGACCAAGTACACAGATATCTGAGCCTGTGGGGGACATTCTCATTCAAACTACTACAATAAGAAAGTCACAGTTTGATTAGTCGCTTAGAATTGCATTGAACTCTGAAAGGATTGTCTTCAGTGGCTGTGTGGGCTTCTGTTCTTTGAGTAGATAATTTGCTTATCTATTCCCATATATCTGATTCCTGGGTTTTCACACTAGCAAACAAACGTAAAGAGATAATATTGCAAAAAGGTGAATTTTTAGTGATGTTGATATATTATGATATATGATATTCAATGAGTACCATTATGGGTAAAGACAATGTTCAATAGTTACCCTAATAAAAGGAACTTGACATCTTGTTACTAGCTTCAGTATGATTATTAATATGTAGTTTGTTTGATACTTGCTTCTAAGCTTATACCACAATTAGGTTTTCAATGAACATTGCCATGGTCTTGATTCAGTATTCTAACCTTATCTGATGAGCTAGTCTTTTAAGAGCCAAATAAAATCAGAGAGTTCTGCAGAAAAGCTGACAAAAGTTTCAATTCAGTTCTTCTGCATTGATAGTTACTTTTTGGGATAAATAATAAGAATTAGTCTACCTTTTTCCATCATGTGGGTCTAAGGGCTTAAAGTATCAGAAGATAAAAGAAAAAATATAAAGGCATGTAAAAATGGAATCAGGAACAATGAATTCTGACTTATATACAAGTTTTAACCTATGGGAAAAATTCAGAACACAGAACTGGGGCTCATAGGACCCTGGTACTCATGGATCAAAGTGAACACTGTGCTTTGCCACCAGAGTCCACAGGGGCTTCAAATTGAAGTCACCCCATATAGGAGAGGGGGTAGGAGAAAGCACTTTGTGCCATACAGAAAATTTTATTGGATTCCACGTACCTTGTAAATTCCAAATACCTTGTAAATCCACCCTGTGATATCTCATGATGATTTTTAAGAAATATCTTTCCATGGAGGGATGCTTCATGGAAAAAAGTTAAATCCTAACATGCTGGGCCCCTGTATACATTAAAAACGTATGCTTTACATTTGACTTGTTTTTCTAGTTTTTTTTTGCAAGATTCCAAATCTCTCTAAGCTTATTAATTTTTAACTAGACCATTATTTTCACACCCAAGGTGGTGTGATTCAAAATGCACACGAGTCAAAGGACACATAACAATAATCTTCAGGTGTGGATGATCAGAGAGAAGGTGAGACACAGGTGTCAGGGATTTGCTCATGTTCTAGTAGATTCAGTATTCATTCCTATTAAGGTCTGAATAATATTTCATTGCATGATATACTGCGTTTTGTTTAGCTTTTTATTAGTCATTAGACATTTATGCTGTTTCCACCATCTGGCTGATAAATACCACGATGGCTATGAGGGTGGAAAGGGGTTTGTTCAATATTGTACAATTTATAGACAGTAAATCTGAGATGTGACCTAAGGTTTATCTCTTTCAGAGCCTGGACAACTATTTCATATTGATTCTTAGGCATTGTCATAAGCCCTGCCTTTGTGTGTATGGGTATATACATGTTCATGTGTAGGTACACATGTGTGTGGGTGTTAGTGTGTGTGCATGTGGAGGCCAGAGGTTCACATCCAGCCTCTTGCTTGATCACTCTTCACATAAGCTTTTGAGACAGTCTCTCACTGGACCTGAAAGCACACTCATGTGGCTAGTCTTGTTGGTCATTGACCAAGGATCTTCTTTTGTCTGTCCCCTCAGTGTTGGGATTCTGCATGCATGTTTCTGTTCCTGGGTTTTTATGTGGGTTCTGGGCAATCAAACTCAGATCCTTATGCTGAAACAGCAAGCACACATAGGACCTCTTTTCTGGCCCTGGATCTATTGCCATGAGACCTCAATCTTGGGTCTCACTGATTACAATTAGAAAAGATCTAACCAGGTAAGTAGACCTCTTGCCCCAGTGGTATATAACCTGTGGTATGATTTCATATTATAGATCAAAGTCTTTGCTCAGTTCGAAGTCTTCTACCTATGTTCGACAAAACGTAGGACATTACCTAAAAGAACATTTGTTATGATTTCTTTGCAAGTTCCACATTATATCTATCTTGCAATTGTTTGTGTTTCCAAACAGTAGAATATGAATATAAAGAAATAAAAAATATAAACATAAAGAGAAATTGTTTGAGGACCACTATTGTTTTATTGCTTGTGTTGAGTTTTCTCTTTTTATACTCTCCAGCCATGTAAAGGCCCAAGACCCAAATGATCAAGAGGAAGGGTACAGAAGAGCAAATAAAACAAAGCGAGCACGCTTCTCACTTCCCGGTAGCGGCCTCGTGGAGCTCCCCCACTGCAAATGAGACTTCCCAACGTGCAGAAGCCCACCGCTGATCTGCTGTTCTCTTCCTGCAGCTCCTCTTAGCTGGTGTTGCAGAATTAAGCTGGAAATCACCTTCGCTTCCTCCCAGTAACAGCTTCTTTTCTGTAGTGCTTGTCAGGGAATGCATAAACAGGGACACATTTGAGTGAAGTTGTTTCAGATGAAGTGCTTGGTGCCAGCTTCCCGCCAGGGGCCCCTTTCAACCAGGGCTAAGAAAAAGGTAAACTTCCACTGAAACCGGAGAGATCGCGATTTCCTTGCCTCTCCCTCTCCCGACTGTTTTCCTCCCTCCCTCCCTCCCTCC
>PVIU01007134.1:36321-94700 GCA_004026605.1 Ondatra zibethicus | reverse complement strand
GGGGTGTTCTGAAGGAGCTGATGGGGGGTTGTTCTGAAGGAGCTGATGGGGGGTAGTCTGAAGGAGCTGATGGGGGGGTGTTCTGAAGATAGAGCTGACAGAATCTGTTAAGAGATTGGATATAAGGTAGGAAAGGGACTGATAAAGATGGCATCATGAGTTTTGGACTATAGCTGAAAAATCTGAGGTGAAACACTAGAAAGGAATCAAGGTTTTAGTCTGAACCAGCAGTGGTGGCTCACACGTTTAATCCCAGCACTCAGGAGGCAGAGACAGGTGGATCTCTGAGTTCAGGGCCAGCCTGGTCTACAGAGCAAGTTTCAGAACAGCCCAGGAGAAACCCTGTCTTTGGAGTGTGTGTGGGATTAGTTTGAATTGCTGCCTATGACGATGGGAATGAGAGCTGGATGAGGCTGTTGAGAGAGGGGCTGGGCCTAGGAATTGAGGTGCCCTTCATACCTGAAGGGACTGTGGAATAGGGGTTTGATACACTTCAGGGTTCAGGGAGAAGCTAAAGGAAAAGATAGACATGTGGGAATTATCTGTGTGTTGATACTCTTCATGTCTCTGACGTCGCCCAAAAGTAAATTAGTAGAAATGAGGCATGTGGTATTGGGTGAGGAGTGCCCATCTTGGCTGATTGATGAAATAAGTGAAATTCAAGAATTGGCCGTTAGAGGGTGCGCCAGTAATCACAGCACTGGGGAAGCAGAACTAAGCCTGATCTACATCATGAGTCTCAGGCCAACCAGGGAAAATAGTGAGGCTGTCTGAAAATATAAAGGCTAAACTAAAAAAGCTGGCAGAGTATTACAATATAAGGGAAATGAAAGCAGTATTATGCTTATCCTCCCCTCCCCAGGCTAAGCCAGACTGTCGGCTCATTTACTTCCCAGGACTGTGGCCTGCCTATGGACATACCTCACCAGGCTCTCAAGCCCACGGTATCCAGGAAGGTGCTAGACTTAAACTAAACCATGGACTTGCCATCTTTCAGCTCCTCCTAGCCATGGTTAGAGTTTGGGAATGTAGGTCTAAAAAGCATTTCTTCTACTCTCTACAGTATTTACTGAAGAAAACTTTAACTTATTTCTTCTACTTACTTGCTGATACTGAGAAGACCCTGGGAGTTACTGAAATAAGAAACAGTACTTGTAGTTGGTGGTGACATAAGTTCATGGTAGAGCGCTTGCCTGGTGTGCACAAAGTTGTGGGCTCAGTCACTAGCGCTGGGTGGAGGGAGCTGTTAGGTGTTGCTGGCGCCGTGATGTGTCAGGCTTAGCACTTAGCCTCATAGCATCTTCCAGAATAAGGACTGTTTAAACAAGTCCTTCGTCCCAGCTACAGGGCAACTCAAGTGGCGGAGCTGGAATTCAACTGTCTTATTCTAAGATTGCTGTTCGACCACCATATTGTGGGGCCTCTTATTATGTTCGTGGAAGAGAGGCCGTGCTCTCAGGAGATACATCTTTCCATCTATAGGCAGATGTCAACCCTGCCACTATAATCTGGGACTAGTGCTTCCAACTTCTTCACGCCATGGATACTGTTTCATTAAATAGTCACAGCCATGTGACATGGGTGCTATTCTTTCCATTTGCAGCAGCTAGACTTCAGTGAGGTGAAATACTTGCCAAGGCTGCAGAGTAGGAAGTAGAACTCGGGCCTAAGTCTGCGTGACACCTGACTTGCTGTTCTTTCCACCACAAGGCAGCTTGGAGCTCCTGGTGCATCACCCAGGCCAACAGGCTTGCAGGATGCTGGCCAGAAAGCCTGCAGGAGCAGGAGCCTCCCTTTTCCGTGTTCCCTCCCTCTTCCTGTAGTCTCCTTTGAGGAATTTTGGTGAAACAGTGTAGACACTTAAACTTACACAGTGCTGAAGTACTACCCAGGTTACCCCCAGAAGCCTAGGAACCAACTCTGGGTTTGTGCTGTTAGCTCTGGTGACATGGTTGTGTGTAGAGGTGTCTAACTTTAGGACCTCCCCCTGTGAAAAAAGAAAAAAAGTTCCATCTGCAGAGTCTTGAAATGTCGGTTAGACCCCTTTCTGGTCCATGCTGATCTGTCTCACAGCACTTGCCGTTTCCTTGTGTGAGTGAGAAAATCGTCTTTCTCCTCACTGACCGTGCTCCTTCCCATGCAGCTCAAGACAGTTCCTGCCCTTGGGGTAAGGGAGGCCGTCCACTTCCATTGCAGCACATCCGTGCATCCGTGGGGCTGCTGTAAGGGAACAGTCTCCAGTCTATATTCTGGCAGCCTCCAGGGGATCAGGACTGTTCCCCCATCCTCTGTGACTGTGCCTAACCCCTCTAGGGTTCTGGACCTCCTGTGCCATGCCCTGTAGAGTAAGCTTCCCTATAAAGTTTTTTTTTTTAATTAAAAATGATAGCAGAGAGAACAGCGGTATTGCTTGGTGGATAAAGGCAGCTAGCTGCCAAGCCTGAGGCCTGACTGAGTTGGATCCCCAGGGGAAAGAGAACTGACTCTTGAAACTTATGGAGTGCATATGAACACACATATAAATAATATAAAAATGGCAGAAAGAAAAGCCTGGTGTACCTATTTCTTCCAAAGAATTCAAAAGCTGACATAATAGTACACTACTGCATTTCTAGTGCTCTGGAAGCTAGGCAGGAGAATCAGGAATTCAAGGCTAGGACTGGGCTACTTGAGACCCTGCTTCAAACTCCCCACCCCAAATACTTGCTTTTTCTGTTGCTTTGACTGTTGGAAAGATTGACCTAAACTTATTTATCATCATTTTTATTTATTCATTTTGAGAACTCACTCTGTAGACCAGGCTAGCTAAGAACTCACTGAAAGCCCAGCAGTGGTGGCACACGTCTTTAATCCCAGCACTTGGGAAGCAGAGGCAGGTGAATTTCTGAGTTCGAGGCCAGCCTGGTCTACAGAGCAAGTTCCAGGACAGGCTCCAAAGCTACACAGAGAAACCCTGTCTCGAAAAACAAAAAAACAAACAAAAAAACGAAAGAACAGAAAAAAATCAAACCCAACTCTTGTGCTGCTGGAGTTTAGTTCCACACCACTGGGTGTCTGTCTCACAATCACCTGCAACCAACTCCAGCTCCAGGAGTCTTCTGGGTAGTAAATATGCACAAGTGTGTGTAAACATGGTAGCATGTCTATGTTGTACACATCATTACACTTTCAACACGGTTTAAATAAGATAAAATCTATAAATGTTGTGGGTCCTAGTTCTCTCTCTCTCATTTGGATTTTTTTTTTTTTACTGTGTAATGATGTCATCTTTTTATTTAAAATGATTTCCCAATTTGCCCAATGATTTAGCAGGCTTTCTTTTACTTTCACCTCAAACAATCAACATACTTTTGTATTTTATTTTAACCATGTATGTTATTTTGACATTTCATTAATACCAGATTTCAGTACTTTGTACAGATTTCAATTAAACCCTTGGTAGCTATGGTCTCATTGTTGAATTCTTGGGATTTTGGTGATGGTGGCTGTTCCTTCAGGCCCTGTCTCCAACCTGCTGTGAGACTCAAGCAGCACACACCTCCATTCGAGGCCTCTTTATTGTCTTCAAAATATAAATGTAAATTTTTGTCTGTAGGTAAGTCCCTGAGACTATGGCCCATCATTTTCATATACTCTCTTTTGTTTCTCTTCTTTGAAGAACAAAGCCTAGTCTTGCTATGTAACCCCAGATGGTCTCAAGCCTCAAGTATTCCTCTTGCCTCGGCCTCCAGTGCTATCCCAGGTGTGAGCCATCACAAATGCTTTACTATCACTTGCATTTTTCTTTCTTTCAGTTTATTTCTCTCATTTGCTTTTATTTCATCTGTATTTGCTACTTCTTTATCTATAAAACATAACTTTCCACACTCAAACAAACATGACTTCATTAAAAATAAGCATGAACCCAAATATTCTTCATCTAATGCACTTAGAGCAGTAGATAAGTGCTTTCCTTAAATTTTCATTGATTCCTACCTTTAAAAGCCAACCATAAAGTCACGCCTGAAAAATAATCTACAAGGACAAAATAAACATTTCAAATACAAAAAAATGCAATGATCCAATCTATTGTACAATTTATTGAAGTCAACAGAAGACAGTATAAGAACAGCCAACTTCAAATATATCACTTACTACACTCTCCTAAATAATATCATTGAAGAACATGGATTTTCAGATATCTGCTAAGAAAAAAATAGAGAAATGTGGGGGACAGGATGGGAAGATAAGTTTTATCTTCCTAGATAAAACTACATGGGTATCAGGAATTCAAGATTAAAGTTCTAAACCAGAATTTTAAACCTAACAGTTTGTTGGCTCTTGGGATAAATCACAGTCACAGCATGCTGGGTTTAATCCCCAGTACCACTTCAGGGAAGGGGGGATAACTTTTTTCTTTTTTTGGACAGATAAGGCATTTCTCAATAATAGTTTGCTGATTATGTTAAGAAAAATTGGCCATGCCCATTCCACCAAGAGTCAAATGAGCTCTTTCCATAACACTGCCTCTCACATCACTAAAACAGTATGAATTGTTTGGGTCAGTTTCATGTTAACTATTTTAAATGATTGGTATATGCAGAATTATTGGAGCTGAGTTATTTAAAACTATTTGAATCATCATAATTGTATTTCCTTAGGCAAATCTGTGTGACTGTTCTGACAGTGATGTGGTGAGATACGTGAGACCCTTGAAACTGTCCCTTTAAAAACATAATCTGTGTGACACAAAGTAATAAGTAGCTCACATCTTATATCTTCTTAACAAAAAACTGTGCAAGCCTTGCGAGAAAAAAACTAGTAATGACATGCACTGCCTGTTTCTGGAGCTCCCTGTGTACACCTTGCCATCTACCCTGTAGCACTGGGACTACAGGCACGTGCCTCTTTGCCCAGGTTTCTTTTTGTTTTGGTTTGGTTTTTGTTTGAGACAGGGTTTCTCTGTGCAGTCCTGCCTGACCTTGAACTCCTGATCTTCCTGTTCCCACCTCCAAAGTCCTTGGGATTGGCACACCAGAGTGTGGTGCATCTCACCTCTTGGTCACCTGCTGTGGTTTTGTTATTAAAGGAGATATATACACATATTGAAACTTTACATTTTCTTTTTAGGAAAAGAAGAAAAAGAAACACAGAGACAGGAAGTCATCTGACTGTGACAGCTCTGACTCTGAGAGCGATATGGGGAAGAAGGCAAGGCATGCATCAAAAGACAGCAAGGCTACAAAGAAAAAGAAGAAGAAGAAGAAGCACAAGAAGCATAAAGAATGAGGGTGGCCTGGGCCGTGGTTCCAACAGCCCTGCTCCTGGAAGGACTCAGTAGTGAGAAGATGGCCTCCCACCCCACTGACTTTGTCCCTGTGGTCTCAGATGGCTTCTCGTGCAGCAAGCAGCTTGAGAAGCTAGAGGGAAGCTCCCAAAATGTTTTTTCCTTATTGCTTTTGATCCCTTTGCAAGTGACCCCTGCAGCCATTGCATTCATGTACACAATTTTCTCATTCAGCAGAAGGTTCTAGTACCGTCCCCTGGCTGCCACTACCAGAGCTGAATTTCTTTGCAGGAGTCCAAGCTAGAGCCACAGGTGCTACTGTGGAGGCGAGCCTGGCTGTTGTGGGAGAGGCGAGCGGCACCCGCCTGCCTGCTATTTGGGACCAGTTGGGGGTGGACTCTGCAGCCTCTGTTGGCAGCAGGAGGGAGAAGTGTTGTTCCCCATCTGCATTCCCTCAACCTGCGCCTGTGCTCAAAGTGAAGGCTGTGTGCAGTGACTGCTGAACCAGTGCTCTGAAGCCAAGGTCATTTCTCTGCTTTCTGTCCATCACTGTGTGAGTGACTCTTCCATTTCAGGTCTCTGCTTAAATTCCTGGCATAAATGGAAATGTGTTTGGTTTTAAACTTTCCAGAAGGCCTTATTCCTATAATCCTTCCTGAGTTACTTACAGACTTAGCACACTAGTTCACAGAATACACTTAATATGTCATCTGAGACCCTGGAAAGAAGCCAAGCTGAGGCATAAACAAAGGCCACTAGAAGTCACAAAGTCACAGCTTTTTGTTTTTTGTTTTTCGAGACAGGGTTTCTCTGTAGCTTTGGAGCCTGTCCTGGAACTCGCTCTGTAGACCAGACTGGCCTCAAACTCACAGAGGCCTGTCTGCTTTCTGAGTCCTGGGATTAAAGGCATGTACCATCACCACCCAGCAAATCACAGCTTTCTTGAGATCACTCTTGAGTCCCCTCTTCCATAGTGAAGACCTCATCCCCTGGGCTGATTAGAAAACCAGTAAGACTGTATAACCTTGGGGGACTCGCTGGGGCATGAATGGGAACTTAGCAGTCTCCTCCCACCACAGTGATCCCCAGACCTTGTCCTGAGTCTGTACTCCAGAAGGAGGGTGACCACAGCACACTGTAGAGTCAGTCCAGGTGTGTTCTGTAGAGAGTGGGTGTGAAGTGGTCACTCAGAGACAGCTATCTGACCATGGCGAGCCAGGATAAAGGATTGTACAGGGCTGCTGTGCCCTCACTGGTGGCAGGAGACTGTCCACCTGGGCTCCCTACCAGTGCTGCTTCCTGGTGGCTTACAGGCTCTCATTTCAGCCTAGGGCACAAAGGAAAGGAAGACCAAAGGCAAAAGCAACTGGGTGGCCTTGGCTCTGCTTTATTGACCTCGGAGCACCCTTTGGGTACAGTTTTAAAAAATAAACCACAGACACAATGGGAACTGGAATCCAGGCTGGTGCCCTGATCTCCAGAAAAATCCCAACCAATGTGTATTTATACAAAACACCAGAGGGGGGAAAAAAATGAGGCAACATGGTGCTGAGTTGAGGGGTAGCCAGCTGGCAGAGGAACAGTCCGTGACAGCGTAGCGGCCTCACGCCTCCTTCTCATAAGTTCGGGTACTCACTACATTGCCATGGGTGAGTGTCTGGAAGGAAAAACAGGGTCAGATGGGGCAGAGCAAGAGAGAGTGCTCCCCACCCTCTTCATCCTAAACAGCACTTGAATACCTACTATGTGCCTACTAAGGCGGTGCCTGGCACATAGCAGACAAATACGTGAAGAAGAAGAAGATCCAGAGCCTTGAGAAAACTGCTAGTCCACCAGCCTTTCCTTCCTCCCCTAACTACCCATGATTGTGGTACAGTAGAGCCAAGCTGTGGTCACCTTAGTCTAACTGCCTGGTGACTATGGTCCCTACCAAAGCCAGGCACATCACTCCTAACTCTCTGGGAGCCCCAGTCTCATGTGACTGAGATACAGTTAGTAGGTTCCACTGAGCCAGATGGGTCTGTGGTACTGACATCGCACTCCATGCTTCTGGTGCAGGTGCCATCTACAAAGCTGCAGTCTCCTGGTGAAGCTCTCAGACTTGTCCCAGAGCAAATCTGCAGTCCTGGTGTATCCCCTATCTAGGTCATCGGTATTTGCAGGAAGCCAGACACAGCAGCCCCTGCTCCTGCAGATGTCTGTGGTCCACCCAGGAGAGGATGGGGTGGCTGCTGCTCCTAGAGAGCCTGGGACCAACTGGCCCTGCTTTCTTCCTCTTCCTGGGAAAGAGCAAGCAGGAGGAGGTGTTCGTGGGCATCTGCTGCATTCTTCCCACTCGGATGGTGCTTTTGGCTTTGAATACACTGTCTTCCCAGCAGCCCTCACTGTTGATGTTACGAAGGCGATGTGTCCAGAGTGGGGCGGCCTTTCGGCTGATACTTGAACCAAGGCTTGTGTGTAGTTCCCATCCCTGCCTCTCTTGTCCTAGTTCCTCTGACCCCCATGGGAGGACCCGGGCTGGAGGAAGTGTGGCGCTTGCTGTGCGGCACTGCCACTGCCCATCTTACCAGGATGAGTTTGCCGTCACGTAGCTCCCTTACAAGCGTAGACTCCTGCCCGTCCCACTTCTGCACATGGACAAGTTTGCCTCCATCCAGTGTCACGGTTGACTGTGGAAAGAGGTAGAGCCTAAGCTGTGCCCAGAGCCGGAACCGAAGGGCAAGACAGAGCAGGAACCTGACCAGTGCTGGTGCAGGAACAGCGTTCAGGCAGCCCACCTCCAACACAGCTGCATAGGGTTCCTGCTCTGTGGCCACCTGGGGGGGGCAGACTCAGACAGTGGGTACGGCAGGCAGCTCAGCCCTTGGCACAGGCCTCCAAGAAGACCTCAGGCTGAGGTGTAGCCCAGTCCCAGGTCCCGTCAAGCCCATCCATTTCTCTGACACTACCCAAAGAGGAATCTGGAAGATCATTCGAGTCTTGTGCATATCAGTGTCTAAAGGATCCTTGGGATAGATTGGAAAATTAGACTTCCTTTGGTTTATATCATGTGACCCCCTCAACTGGCAAAAAAGCAGCAATCGCAGGGTCCCAGGACCAGGTGTCCTTGGAGTGTTCTTCGACTCCAGCTCCAGTACCCATCTGGTCCTCAATGCTGCCAGCCACTATCAGCTGGTTTCTATTTGGCAGCTTCCCCAGGTCTCTCTCCTCTAGGAAGTTGGGAGCTGTAGGCCAGAGCTAGGGAACTCAGCAGGGTTTGTTGGGTACACGTCTAGAAAGGTGATGGTTGTATTTGATCGCTCATCTCTTGTACTGTCTCTATTCCACCTTCTGGACTATCTGCATTCCCCATTGGCTTTTGTCAACTCAGCAGTTCGGTTTTGGCCCAAACATCCCAGTGGGCCACTGTTGTATTTCATGTGGGATCTGGTCCCACAGAAAAGTGGCAAGTTCAAGGTTGTAGTTAAGCCTCCTTCATCCAAAATACATTGTCATCTCAAGCACCATCCCCTGTGCCACTGTGTGGTCCTGGGCTGGGTTTCAGCTTGTCTGTATCTGCAAGACCTACCCTGATCTTTCTGGAGGCAGCCATGTGGGAGAAAGAGCTGAAGAGATCAATTAAGGGTTATGTTGCAGGGGATACTGGTATAGGGACAATCTGTAGATACAGATGTCAACAACCCTAAGTTCTGTGCCTGAACCACTGCTGGGAAGTTTAGAGCAGGCTGCCAGGATAACCACCATGAGGTAACTGAGCAGCGCTGGAGGGAGGTGCTCCTTCCTATACCGGAGACTACAGGCACCCAAAACATTCATGTCGGTGAGTGTACTGCCTGGGGCATAGCCCTGGCTGGCAGCAAGGGCAGTGGCCTAGCCTGGGGCCACAGAAGAGGAAACCTGTAAGTAGGGCTCAGCCTTTTGTTCCCAGTTGCCTCCTTTGCTGACAGCCTGGATGTCCTCGGTCCAGGGCACTAACTTCTGGGCATCATTCCTAAAGCATTTCAGGTCACAGCCATGGCTGCTGAAGTCCTCAGAGCTACTGCATACCTTGGTGCACAAGGTCACCCATCTGGGGCTGGAGACACAAGGTCAGGAGAACATCTTGGCTCTGCTGCCCACTCAAGTGGCAGCTGATAGATCCTTCCCAGGAAGGCAAGGAGAAACTAGGCCAGAGCTTGTACTTAGCCCCTGGGGTACCCAACACTGAACAGGCTTTATGAACCTTGTTGGTCTAAATCTCTTGACAGTCTACCCCTCGGGATACAAAGCCAAGGAGCTAAGCCTCTTCCCCTACAGTGTCTCAGTACCCTCCATCCCCTTTCTCTGACTCACCTTGACCTTCCTGTCATCTGCCGTCACCTCATCGAACTCCACTCCTAGCTGAAAGCTGATCTCTGTGTTCTTAAAGGTGCTGTGTGTCTTTATGACCAAAGTGTCCCCGTTCTTCTCGATAATTGTAGTAGGCTTGGTCATGCTAGCCACCTGTCTGGTGGCAAAGCCCACACCTAAGGACAGGGGCAGATGGCAGAGAATTAGCTGGGGTAGAGAGGTGTTGTACAAGCTCACAGAGGCATCTTGGGGAAGGAGGACCACAGTGGCCAGTGTCTTTGTGTGGCCATTTTTCTCCTTCAGTCTTTTCCTTAGCTCTGCAGCTGTTGGACTCATGTGAAACACGAGGAATGTCGGTGCAACTGTGGAAATCAGAGTGAGGTCTCAAGGGGTATGAACCGCTTATATGGCCCCTCAGTCCTGTCCCTGCAAGGGTTTGTAGATGTAAACACTGCGATGGAGTTTAAGCCCAGGGTCACAAATCAGATTGAAGCTGCTAAGCCCTGTGTCACCTCCAGAGCAGAGCAGCTGCTGCCTCTGGCCTCCTGAACACTCAGACCACAGACTGAAGGAAGAAGAAATAGTCAGCAGCCCTGGATAAGGACTGTCTGCTGTTTTTCACCCTGAAGCCGGGGGCATCAAGTGTTCCACCCTCTGTGTGTAGCACAGCTCAAAGCCTTCGGGTCGGAAGTACAAGGGAGTCCTACAGACTTAAGGATTGAGTTGAAGTCCTGGGGAGACTCCTGACATAAGCATTAGATCTGAGACCTGGGCAATTCCCAGGTGTCCATAGGCAGGTGAAGTACACAGACCCGGTAGGTCAAGCCTTCACCCTGCTTGGGTTGCAGCTTCCTTAGAATCTTCCATTGTTGACTACCTGTCTCCTGGCCCTAGCACAGGCTGGGCTGTGCTCAGGGGATGAGGCAGGAGGCAACCCAACATAGGGATATGGTATGGGGCCTCTAAATATCCACCTGGCAATGTGTATTTGCTGGAAGCTATGTACACTGCACATGCTCTCCACAAACAGCCAAGTAATGCCCGAAACAGCCCTAAGCATAGGTTTTACTATTCACATTTACAAAGGAGGCCTAGAGAGTGTGCTGACTTATCCAAAGTCAAATAAGCCGAGCATGAAACAGGAGAAATGCCAAGAATTCAAGGCCAGCTTGAGCTTCGTAGCTCCAGAATGTGAGCTATGGTGAGACACTGTTTGAAAAAGGCAAAAACAAAACAAACCACCGACAACAAACAAAAATCTCAGTGTTTAGTGGCCTAGATTCCCAAACTGTCCTAAAGCAACCTTCTGTACCTGTAGTCACTTATACTAGGCTGGCCTGCTCTGTTCTGAGAACCTCTGTTTCTGTAGGATAAGGCTTTGCTGCTGGTGTCTGAGTGAACTGGGCCTCAGTGGTGAACCAGTTATTTTCCCAGGACCCACCCACAGGTGTAGGGTGCTAATGAAGCCAGTTATTAGTTGGGAGCTGGGGTGAGTCTGCTCTTCTCTGGGCTTCTGCCCTTCTATATGTTCAGGCTAAATGGAGTAACAGAAGAAGCTTGCTTTGCTCTGAGGGTGCCCCTTGGGACGATCAAGTGCTCAGCCTGGTTTCTGTCAACACCCTGGGCACAATGGCCTGAAGACAACAAGCGGTGAGACTCTCAAGGGGGAAAGGAGGCCACAGCTGTTTCAGGACTTAGCCGTTTGGCTTGGAGAGGCAGAACTAAACCTGGGCAATCTAGTACTCCCTACCCTATCAAGATCAGCCAACTCGCTGGGTGTGGGTGCCTGCCTGTCGCCCCCATGTTGGGGAGGCAGAGGCAAGAGGACAGCCAGGGCTACCCAGTGAGACCCTGTCTCAAAACAAAAACGAAGCCCACCTTCCAAACTAGAGAACGCAGGCCTCTCAGGGTAGGTGCTGATGGGAGCTCGGGCTGGGGCGGAGGTTCAGCAGGCATGGTGTCTGCTTAGCGTGTGCAAGGCCTTGGATTCCACCCCCAGAACCAAAATGACAAAAATGCTTTGGGGGCCTTTTCAGAAAAGATCCAGAAATAGGTGAGAGGAACCTACACACACCCCTCAACATGTCATAATCCAGCCCTCTTCCCTCGGAAGAAGGAATAGAATCTAGCTCAGCCATGACACAGCCTAGTTTTCCCCATCCCAACCTAGCAGACTAGAATGATATAGCCAAGGACTTCACAGGAAGGGTCTTTACCTAAGGCCAAGGCAAGAAAGGAAGGGGTAGGGCCATTCCTGGGGGAGAGGGTCATCTTCTCCCACTCGCAAGCCTATGTTGAAGTGGGAAGAACTCTAGGTGGTTCTGGCTTTTCAGCTACTTGGAAGGTTGAGCTAGCAGGTTACAATTTCGAGGCCAGCTGGGGTAAGTTAGTGAGACCCTGCCTCACAAAGTAAAAAGGGAACAGGGCCGGGGGGGGGGGTGATTCTGTGGTAGAATGCCTGCCTGGAATGCACAAGGCTCTAAGTTCAGTCTTCAGTCATGACAAAAAGAAATCCTGGGCATTCCCATCAGATGAGGAGACTGCTCGCTCTGGGCTGTTTTCCTAACTAAGGAGTGGGGCTCTGTTTTCACAGATCTTACTAATGAGGTTCTCCCAAGCTTTATTTATTCTTCCCTATCCGCAAACCACACTCCCCCTTCACAGCTCTTGCTTGACCTTGCTTCTGGCACCCTCTGCTGTATCCCAGACAACAGCTTTCTTCACCCTATCCATGGCACTGAACAGGTGGGAGACCGGGGCTGTGGGCAAGCCCATGTGTGGCAGTGGTCTTGCCCTAGCCTACCAGTAGCGTGTCAGTCACTGATCGGGGAGCGGGGTTGCACACGCTGCACGTGAACACACTGGTGAGAACCAGGGCACCTTCACTACCCCAACATGGAGGGGAAGGGACCATGGCGGTCTGCCCAGGTCGGTCTTCACATCTTCCCAGATCGAACTCACTGGTTTTCCTTGGTCTTCCTCGGGACTCCTAGGTATTTCCTCTTACAATACAATCACACCTGCTCTAGTCCCTCTCCGGATTCAATTTCTAGACCACCCATGCTCCTGTTTGCTTCCTCCTGCTGCCAGCCTCCCCGCCTTCTGCTCTTTCACTCAACTCTCCTCTCACCTCCAGATCACATACCTCGCACTTCCTAGAAAGCGCCTCCCAGCCCGGACCTCTGCAGCCACAGCTGCTTCCTCTTAGGCGCCTTCTCCCTAGATACCTCACTCCCCAGGTGAGTCGGACCATGACAGCCCCTTCCCAGGAAGCAGGGATACTCCAGTCCACGCCACCCTCGCGCGCGGGTATTCCCAGCCTAGACTGGCAGGGAGCGTGCAGGAGGCACACGGGGCACTCCAGCTGGAACTCAGCGATAGGACCGGCTTGAGGGCCCTCCGCACCCGGGATCCTGCGCGCGCGGTTCACTCACCGAGTGACTTCATGAAGTCATCAAAATTCTTGCTGTCCACTAGCTTCCAGGTGCCGACAAAGGCGTCCGCCATGGTGTAATGAGGGAGGAGGCGTGCAGGCACCTAGAACCACGGCTCCCGGCCGAAGGGCCTCTTTAAATAGCCCTCGCATCACATGATGAGCGTGGCCCACACCCCTTGCTCCCGAAATAGGAAGCCTAGGCTTGCACTCCCGCTAGGAGCTGGTGCCCTTCCCCCGCAAACCGCCGGGCACCTGTGTCGGCGCCATCCGCGATCCTGCCGGTGCCACCTAACCCGTCCCCGCCCTGGCTGCGGGTCGCTCCCCGCAACCCAAGAAGAGCATCCACCACCCACAGCCACACCGAAAGGAAACTCGCTCTTAAGCTTGTGCCACGCTGGGAAAACGCCGCCTGAACCACTTTTTAAAAAAATCGCTATTGTTTTACACTTATTAGGCGCGTGCGTGTGTAGGCGCGCGTATTGAGGGGTACATTGTAACTCGCGGGAGTCATTTCTCGCCTTCCACCGTGCGGGTCCCGGGTATCGAACTGTCATCAGGCTTGGCAACAAATGTCTTTCCTTGCTGACCCATTTCACCAGTCCTAGGTCATCTTCCTGTAGAAGGCCGGAGACTCGGAGGGTGATGACGCGATCACCCTAAGTAGAAGCGAATTGGAGCCCAGACAGCAAGCATGATCAAGTGGCCCCTGAGCCCGCGTGCTCTCCGCCGAGTGGAGAGGAGTCGCCCTGGACGCTGTGGGTGGCTGAGCTGCACAGCGCCTCACCTGCATTGGGAGAACGTGACTTTGCTTCCCTCGTGCTAGCCCCACACGTGCTTGCCCCTCCCTGTGAAATGTCTCCTTCTGGTGCCTCTCTCCCCAGCAATCCTGCTCCCCACCCTGCAAGCGCTCCAGGCTTTTCTGACCTCTGTGCTTGCACTAGGGTCGTTCTGCGCTTACCTCCTTCAGAAATCCTGTCTATTCAGGCCGTTCTTCTGGCTGCGGCCCCCTTAACTGCCGGAAAGCTGCAGCCCTCTGCTGCAGGCAGTCCTTCCTCTGATTTCTGCCTGCTTGTCACCTTAAAGCACTTTATTAAATGAGACCCATGTTACTAGTGATTGTCGCCTGCTTCAGGACATGGTCACACTGAACTTTTCCCGTGTTAGCTGGTGCTATCCCCCCACCTTTTTTTTTTTAAACCGGTGAGTAAAGAAAGTTCAGTGGAGCCCATTGCTCAGTTCAGCGGGTTTCTGTTTAATAATTACCCAGTCAACGTCTCAAGTGCGGCCTGGTTAACCTTGAACTAAAGATCCCCACCCGTGTCTCTTCCTGAGATTACTGCAAGGTGCAGCTGGCCTGGCTTGATTCAACAGTCATTTAGGCACCTGGAGGCAAGAGGTTCCTGAGTAGGAGGCCAGCGCGAGCTACACAGGGCAGGATCCTGTCTCAAAATAAGTTAAGTTCCTGGTTTGTGCCAGCCCTGCTTTGGAAAAGACCACAGGGAAGAAGGTACAGGCTGAAAGTCCATTCTGGGGGAATCCTGCAGCTAATGACTACAGGCTGGGCCTGCCCTAACCTGGGGACTCAGAGGAAGGGGGCTTAAGTGAGTTTTTGAATGCGTGAGGCCCTACACAGGGGGAGTGGTGTGCACAGAACTTCAGCCTCGAGAAGGGGGTCCAGGGTAGTCATTCAGGAGCCAGAGCCTGGGGCCTGACCTGTACACCTGCAGCGTGGCAAGGCCTCCTTGGGCCTCTGTCCACCTGGAAGTCCCTTCCTCCCACCCCAGGGCTGTTCTGGGAAAGAGGCCAACGAGGAAGAGTCCTTTCACCCCTCCCTACCCCCAGGTCTCCATTCCTTTGGAGAGCCCAGTTGCCAGAAGGCTGAGAGGCCCAATTTTGCCAAAGCTACAGGGACAGGCCTCAGGGCTGGGCCTGGAGCCCTGGTGACTTCATTGCTAGAGCAGGTTCCAAGGGAGGGAGGACAGGGAATGGTTTCTGATTCAAGGTCACAGGCTTTAGAGAAGGAACCTCTTCTGTCAAGGACTGAGAAGCCAGAGAGACCCAGGGACCAGAGCCGTCTGCCTACAAGGACCCTGTGATGCTGTGCTGGAGAGCTGGGGCTGGCTGACAGTGGCTGGCAGGAAGCCCTGTGTCTGGACCTGATCTCAGAGATGTGACCTCGAGCAATTCACTTCAGCCACTCTGAATCAATTTTAACTTTCAAATGGGAGATATTTGGAGATCATGAAAGAATATATTTAAAACTGTGTTTTTGTTTGTTATGACAGGGTCGCTACATAGCCCGGGCTGTCTTGGAACTTAGTGTGTGGACCAGGGTAATTTCAAACTCAGAGATTGACTTTCCTCTGCCTCCCAGAGTGCTGGGATCAAAGCACACACCACCACACCCAGCTCTGGATTTCTTTCTTTCTTTTTTTTTTCTTCTTTTTTCCTTTCTTCCTTTCCTTCTTTTTTCTTTTGGTTTTTTGAGACAGGCTCTACTGCGAAGCCCTGGCTATCCTGGAACTCACCCCATGGACGAAGCTGACCTTGAACTCAGAGATCCACCTACTTCTATAATCACTGATAGCCAGGTAGTAGTGGCACGTACCTTTGATCCCAGCATTGGGGAGGCAGAGGCAAGCAGATCTCTGAGTTCAAACCCAGCCTTGTCTACAGAGTGAGTTCCCGGACAGCCAAGGCTACACTGAGAAACACTATCTCTAAATAAATAAATAAGTAAATAAATAAATGTTCGGTCATTGAAAGCTTAGGAAGATAAGATGGCTCATGGGGTAAAGGTGCTTATAGTGCAAGCATGGGGACTTCAGAACTAGGCCTGGTTGCTTTTGCCTGTAACCCCCTAACCACTGGTAGAGACACAAAGACAGGTGCATCATGGGGGGCTTGCTGACCAAGTCAGTCTAGCAACCATGGGCTAGGAAGAAGGAGAAGAGCAGAGATGGCACAGGCTGATCCATGAGTCCATGGGGAGGGGGAAGGAGCACATTCCACGCCTCTAGCTGTTTCCTAGGCCTTCCCAGACAAGGATACCTCTACATGAGAGTGTCTACTAGCATGGGGGAGAACCTCGAGGTAGAGGCCAAAGAGGCTGAGCCAGGGCTCCATCAATCCAGAGACATGGAGAGCCTCTTTCTGCCCACCCCTAAGCCATACAATGAAAGTTGTTACAGTGGGGCTTGCTGTCTCTGCCTGATGGAAGTCACTGGACCTTAGCTCTTTCTCCACTGTCCTGCAGACCCTCTTAGTGAATGGCCGTGTTCATTTTAGAAAGAAACTCATTTGGTACATCCCAGACCTGCCCCTTACTACCTGGAACACTGAGGCAAGCCCCTTGACTGCCAAGTCTCCTTGCCCCGCCATAAAGGAAGGCCTTTGGATTCTCAGAGCATGGAATAAAAGCATAATTAATGGCCTCAGAGTATAACTCACTGGCAGAACATTTGCCCAGCATATATGAGGCCCTGACCTTGACTCTTACATTTGAGGAGGTGGGAAATGAACATAAATAAATAGAAATCCCAACACATTAATGTCCAATGAATAGTAATTTCCTTTATTTCTCCCTTCCAGGACCCCCAAGATACTTCTGACCCTGAGTCAGTAGGAAATGATGGATATATAGCATTTGTCACTGAGGCCATATAATGGCCTTCAGAATTGTGGATGAGTTTCCTCATCTCTGCATTTCTCTCTCTCTAAATAGTCCTTCTACTACATTCCTTGAGCTGAGCTCAGCAGGGACCCAAGCTCAGAAGGAGAATAGCAACCACAACCTCCTGGACACACACACACATGAGAATAGAGGAACACAGCCATGGAGGTAGGAGAGAATGTTCCTTCTGCCACTGGGAAATCTGTTTCCTTGTTCCTTTAAGCTCTCTAGGCCTGAGAGGACAAGCGATGACAAAGGCACAGGTGTACTCAACACCAGTGTGCTTCTGAGAAACTGCTGCCTGTGTCAGGGGCTTCCTGGACAGAACAGTGTCCTTCCCTGTCCAGGGACACCCAGCTCAGAGAAGAGGGACACTGTGTCTTCTGGGAAAACAATCTGTCCCTTGGTGGCTCATAGAATAAAACCCAAACTCGTTGGCTCTCTCTCTCTCTCTCTCTCTCTCTCTCTCTCCTTTCTCTAGTTAATTAATAAATCCTGTCACAAGAAGAGTGTCTGGGTGGAGAGATGGCTCAGCGGTTAAGAGTACTGAATGCTACAGTCCACAACCCCAAAGAACCCAGACAACACAGAGGACCCTAAGAGACACACATGGATCTACATAGGAAGAAGAAAAATGACAAGATCTCCTGAGTAAATTGGGAGCTTGGGGATCACAGAAAGGATAGAAGGGTGAGGGGAGGAAGGGAGGGTAGCAGAGAAAAATGTATGGCTCAATGAAAACAATTAAAAAAAGAAGAAGAAAAAAGAATACTGGCTGCTTTTCCAGAGCACCCCAGTTCAATTCCCTACATCTATATGGCAGCTCACACCTGTCTGTAACTCCAGTTCCAGGGTTTCTGATGCCCTCACACAGACATACATGTAGGCAAAAGAGCAAAGCACATTAAAAAGTAAAAATAAATACATCATTAAAAAAGAAGAAGCCAGGTGGTGGTGGCGCACACCTTTAATCCCAACACTCAGGAGGCAGAGGCAGGCAGATCTCTGCGTTTGAGGCTAGCCTGGTCTACAGAGAGAGTTCCAGCACACCCAAGGGCTACACAGAGAGACCCTATCTCAAAAAATCAAAACAACACAACAACAACAAAGGAGATTGTCCATCAGAGAGTGAGGACGCTATATGGAGTGGATGAATGCTTGGATGAGCGAGTGAGCAGGCGAGGAGTGAAGCTAGCTACGGTCAACACTCGCACTGGAAAAGAGATGAGATGACTTAATACCATCGGATATGAGCAACCATGGTCCTGGGAACATGGATTCCTCTTACCCCAAATAGTATATTCAACCATGCAAAGAGTCATATGGGTGTTTTCATCTTCCATTTTTATTTTTTTTTTTTATTGTTGTTTTTCGAGGCAGGGTTTCCCTGTGAAACAGTCCTCCTAGCTGTCCTGGAACTCACTGTAGACCAGGCTAGCCTCGAACTCACAGAGATCCTCCTGCCTCTGCCTCCTGAGTGCTCCTGGGGTTAAAGGCATGTGCCACCACCGCCTGGCTTCATTTTTTAATTTATATTTACTTATTTGTGTGTGTGTGTGTGTATGATGTATGTATGTCAAAGGACAGCTTTGGGGATGTCGGCTCTCCTGGTCCTCTTTGTTGAGGCAGAGTTTCTCTTGCACACATCCTGCCATGCTGTGCACACCAGGCCAGCCAGCCTGAGGACTCCAGGCTGGTTTCTTGCCTCTGCCTCTTTCTCACTGTGGAGTGCGGAGATCACAGATCTGCCGCAGGCAGTCAGACTTTCCCCGCAAGCACAGTTACTCACTTAGCCCTGCGTGAACTCTTGATCGTGACAGAACAAAAGAAGGTCACCACGATGTATTTATCAAACCCAAGGTGTGTGCTACCGCAGATGGGAGGGCTCTCACTGGAGGTCTCAGAGGGTGTCTCACAACACCCTTTGGTGGAGGTTGGTGCTCAGCTGAGGGAATACATTCCAAAGGACTTTTCCTCCTGATACTTACAAAGATGTTAGGGACTAAAACAAGTCCAAGATCATTTGGGCTCTGAGCCAGAAACATTCCAACTCTCCGCAGTCACCAGGTCCACGGGTGCAGGACAGTTAGTCCGCAGTATCTTCAGCAGGGCGTGTCCTTTCAGGGGACTTCAGCTCACAAACCACTCTAGCTTTAGGGGCCCTAGAGGGAGACTGTTGCCTTCTCACAGTCTGTTGCCTATGTAGCAGCTGGGTGACCTCACAACCTCCCTGGGTCTCGGTTTATTCACCTGTAAAAGCCATCAAGCTCCCCAGGTGGCCCTCTGAGCACTCAGAAGACAAGGCAGAGTTCATTGGGGAGTGTGGAACAAATGCTTTCTTTAAGACTCTCTTGTTAGCTGCATAGCACGGGTCCCCTTGCTAAGGCCCCTGCTCACCTCCCTGGGCTCTCAGCAGCCCAGCCCACCCCACCCCTGTCTGTGCTGTGCAGGGGGTGGCATGCTTTACTCTGTGGTCAGCCTCCTTGCTCTTCCTGCCCAGCCCTCACTGTCATTTAGTTCAGACTCATTTCTCAGCTTAGCTGCCACATCGTAGCGTTTATCCCGCTTTGATGGGATCCATGGATCTGTCCTAGCTGTTCCACTGGAGGCCATTCTCCAGCTGGGCGGCTCTGGGTTCCTCCCTGCTGTACCTGGGCCCTTCTTGGCCAAGTGTTCACATAACTGACAAACTGACCAGGGCAAAGCAAACCACTGTGCTCTTGGGTCCTCCCCTTCTTTTTCTCTTTTGGGACCAGCCAGATGACTCAGTCCTTAGAGGTACTAGCTATCAAGCCTGAGTGGATCCCTGGGACAAGAACTAACTCCCACAAGTTGTCCTTTGACTTCTACACATGTGGTACATGCACCCACATACACATGGAGACACCAAGTTATTTTGTATTACTATTATTATTATTATTGTTATGCCCAAATCCGTGGGTCCCCACAAAAGCCAACAAAGGAGACCGAGTCCCATATGTAAAAGCAAAGAGCCTTTATTTTAATCAAGTTTGCAAACTCAGTCTCTCCGCATGTCCAACGTATTGAAATATCTGGAGAGCCCCAAGCTCAATTAGAATTGGGTTTTTATAGTAGTAAAGGTGGGGGTGAGGGGTCTCTGAGGTTCAGGACCCCTGATGGGCTGACATTTGTCTAGGGGTGTCTTAGTGAAGTGCTGGCAGGTGTTTCTATTTACAGTGCTTGGAATGCCAGGAATTTTCTTTGAATGGTCTGCTCTTGGGTGGGAGTCCGGTAATCTCGGCCTGCCAGGCATCATCTCAGGGTAAACTATTTAGACTCCAGACTCCATTTAAATTTACTGATGGCCAGAGTCCCAGGTGATAATGGTTGGAAGTAAAGAAACTTCCTTTGTGCCCAGACTTAGCTTATCATGGCTGTCACTCACAATTATTATTATTATTATTATTGTGTATGAGCATGAATATGTGTACGTACATGATTTACATGTGTGCATACCAGCATAATGTTGTGTCCAGATTACGGCCCCCAGAGAGGCCCAGACTGTAATAAGCAAGGTTTATTAGTGTAATACAAACTAGTTTGGAACCCATCTCTAACCACCTCTGCAGTGAGGTGGAGAAGAGTTGTAGCTCCTCTGTGGGGTGAGCTTTTAAAGGTGTAACTACAAAGAGGCCTTTTGAAGCTGCTTTGGCACGGGTGTAAGATCTTTAGCTCTGTCTCATGCTGCTGCATCAGCTAATTCTTTGTTCTTAGAGCAAGGCCACCTTGTTCCTGAGTCAGGCCATCTTTATTAGCCTGTACCAGGTGGCTGGCTGGGCTGAGCTGAGTGTCCTTGTGCTTGGAATCTCCCAGGTGGGAGGGAGAAGGAAAGTGCTGTCTTTGGGAGGCTATTCTGTGTTTCTAATTTTAAAACATTCTGCTAGGTAATTCCTTCTTGTCCTTTTGAGAATAAGGGGTGAGGGTCCCAAACATACATGTGAAGTTCAGAGGCTTTGTGGAGTCAGTCTCTCATTTCATCTGGGTTACCTGGTTTGTGACATCAGACTTGCTGGGCAGCAAACACCTTTATCCACTGAGCCAGCTGTCTGTCCCGCTGGCCTTCTTCAGTGTCCTCTCTGTTGGAACCTCCCATACCCCCTCTCAGCTTTCCTCCTGCCAGCTGATCTTATCTCCTGTCCTCCTTTCTCACCTCATCCCCAGGCCCCAAGTTTTCCCAGTGAGAATTGCCCCTTGGGGCTGCTTGGCCAGTCTGGATATCAAAGGCTTCTTTCTTTGGGGACTGACTGTCCCCAGAAAGTGGTGAAACTAGGTTTCAGGCTTGGGACTCCTCTTGGTTCCTCTTTCTTTCACTAAACTCTGAAGTGAAAAGATTTCTTCTGCAAAAATCAAAACCCCTGACAGTGGACTAGGTAAAGTAAACAGAAAGGCAAATCTGTACCCAGACTAGAATAGTCTTTCAGCCTCCCTCAGAGACACATAGGCGCTGTGGTGGGCAGCAGTCAGTGCGGAGACTCATAACTGGTCAGTGGGTTGAGAATACATGACTGTGGAGTGCGTGAGTACATCAATACGTGACTCAGCCCTAATTGGGACATCTGTAGCAGCCTCTTCTCCCTCAAGGCTCCTGGAACAGGTCAGAAGAAGGCTCAGAAAGAATGTAAGCGCCAGAGGGTGGGGAGGAGCCATGGAGTGCTGACTTCTGGACGTGACTTTGCTATCACGCGCACTGGCACTCGCAAACCCACAGTGCAGAGCCAGTAGCAGTAGCAGTTGGTGGATGCTGGGGGAATGGAGAGTCATTTTTCTTTGGGGTTTGGTAGCTGGTGGGTTCCTCATGCTGGGATGGATGGCCCTGACCCCATAGGCCTGCAAGCAGCATTGCTAAGTGGGCTCAGTGGGCTAGAAAAAGAGATGAAGGTGGAAGTGGGGAGCCTGGGGCTTCTGGGATGGGGATTTGGGTTGACTCTAACTAAGATACATTGTATACATGTATGAAGTGGTCAATAAAGTCTATATTTTTCACATAGAAAAGTAGCGAATGCTTTATAAAACAACACCTCTCGGCTTGGGTGTGGTGGTGCATATCTTTGATCCCAATGCTCAGGAGACAGAGGCAGGTGGACCTCTGTGAGTTCAAAGCCAGCCTAGAACATATTGAGTTCTAGGCCCGCCAGAGCTACATAGTGAGACCCTGCCTCAAAAACAAATAAACAAAAAATATATAACACCTCCCCTGCCCACAGCCCTGTGACCTCCATCCCTGCTGTTCCGGCTCATCTCCTGGCACCGTATCTCACCTCAGAGTGCATTCTGTTCTGATACAGGCTGCCCGGGGTTCTGGAAGAATCAAGGAAGTTCCAGGAGGCTGTTGAGCCTGGCTCACAAAGACAAGTGATCATTGTATGTCCCTGAGTGACAGGGGACTCAGCAATCCAGGGTCACATATGTTCCAGGAAACAGATACAAAGCCAAAGCTGGCATCCATTGAGCTACCCTGGACTCCTTGGTTGGCTGGAGGCCTGTGCGGTCAGCTTGCTGGAGTTCTACAGTCAGCAAGGACATTGGGTATCCAGAGGAAGGAATCTGTTCCTGGGAAGGTCTGGGCCAGCTGGGAACGACCCGCCTGGAGCCCCTGTAGAGACGCCCTCATCTCACCTATAATGGCTAACAACACTGTGGCAGCCATGTTTGGCCTTTCAGGTGTGCTCACTAAACAGCCAGGATTTAGACTCATCAGATGGGCTCTTGAGGTTGTGTAGCTCGGCCACTGTGTGGCACTTTTCCCTCGTGCCTTGCACTGTGACCTTGGGCCCGTCTCTTTCCTTCAGTGCGCCCAGGAAGAATGAACCTGATGATCTCTTAAATTCTTCAAGCTTTGGCTGCTGATGACTCAGGAAGATCACATCCAAGTAGGGAAGAGGGCAATAAGGACCAGAGCACAGAAAGGACAGCTTTTTCCAGTGTTCCCATCTTTAGCCTTCATCAGTGGACAGGCTGGCAGGCTCCCCTTTGCCCTACAAGCGCAGCCAAGAAAGCAGGTGATGCTCAGGCCCAGCTCAAAATATTCTCTGGTCATTAGGGTCACCAAGGTCTGGATGCCAGGACTGCCTGCAGCAGGCAGGGCGCATCTGCCTTGAGTGACAGTCCCAGAGGGCTAATGGCCCAGACTGTCTGGCCCATAATCCACCCTGGTCCCCACCCTCCTACACAGTATCAGTTTATCTGGGCACCACGCCTGGGCTGGGGCTTTTTCTAACCGTTCTCCCTGCCTCCTTGGCCTGCACTTCCAGCCAGATCAGACCATGCACACACACACACACATATGCACATGCAAACGCACATGCAACATCTCTCTGTCCATTCTCATTGAACCCGACTGCCTGTCAGCTTAGTGCTTGGCATATGACCCAGACTTGGCCCTGTAAGAGTTGTAAGGCGTGGTCACATCTGAGGCTGTCACAAACACAGAGGGCTGCAGGTGTGCCAGGGAAGACCGGAAGAGGAAGCCACTCACTCTTCCAGGAGGGTCAGTACCGCTTCACACGGGAACAACTGACAGGCTGGCCTTGAAGGACACATAGGTGCCTGTTAAGGGTGGGCAAGGAACTAGGAAGGCAGAGAAAACGGGTTGTTGCAGAAAATGAACTTGTTCTGACAACTGATCTGGGGATGAGGGCAGAGGAGAAAACTGGTGAGAGGTGAGACCAGAAAGAAAGTCTGGGGAGAGATGGAAGCCACCTTTCCCACAGCTCAGGGCTCTGCTCTTCTAAGAGCGGTCACGAGCTGTTGAGGGTTTGGGTGGGTGGGTTCTTGGATCTGGTTATCTCACAGCAAGAGCGTTCTGACTGTCTTGTGGGACTGGATGGGAGATGGTTAGGAACTGCTGTGGCTGTGCAGTCGGCATGGTCCAAATGCTTCACTGAACCCACACCCACACATGCCAGTTGGAGGGGGACAGTTTGGGGAGAAGTCGCCACTGGCTAAAGGAGGCAGGACTGGTAGGTAGACACACACACACACACACACATACACACACACACACACACACACACACACACACACACACACACACACACACACCACACACCTCTTGGCCACAGACTAGATAGAGCTTTTGCTCTAGAACAAGGTGGTCAGGGGACTGGCGGCCTAACACTGCTTCACTGTCTTTCTCTAAAGACTTTCCTGGCTGGGTGGTGGTGGCGCACGCCTTTAATCCCAGCATTCGGGAAGCAGAGGCAGGCGGATCTCTGTGAGTTCCAGTCCAGCCTGGTCTACAACAGCTAGTTCCAGGACAGATTCCAAAGCTACAGAGACATCCTGTCTCAAAAAACCAAAAAAAAAAAAAAAAAAAAAAGGAAAAAAAAAACAAACCAAAGACTTTCCTGAACTGCAGTCTTAATTTAGCACTCCTGGCAGGACAGACAAGTTGCTCACCTTCTCTGTGCCTCAGTTGCCTCATTTAAGAGCTCAGAGAGAGCCTGGGACACCGTGAGGGGCCCAGGATGTTCGGGGCTCCATTGTGTAGCCTTTGCCATCCTAGAACTCACTCCATAGACCAGGCTGGCCTGGAACTCACAGAGATTCACCTGCCTCTGCCTTCTGAGTGCTGAGATCTAAGGTGTACACTGCCCCTGCCTGCATATTTTCAGTTTCTAGAAGGAGAGTTCTGGGACAGTGTTATCTGAGTTCCCAGGGAGAATTGAGGCAGCCACGCAAGGCAGGCAGAAGGCTTGAATCACCAGGTCCTTGAGATGGGCCTTTTAGCCCCTTCCCCAAATCCCATGGTTTGAGGTTTAAGATGATGTTAAGAGGACGTAGGAGGGGTCCTGGGAAGAGAAAGGAACGTTGGTTTGGCATTCGTGCTTGTGTGTGTGTGTGTGTGTGTGTGTGTGTGTGTGTGTGTGTGAGAGAGAGAGAGAGAGAGAGAGAGAGAGAGAGAGAGAGAGCAGATGACTTATAAAATGATTTGCTGGGATGGAGAGATGGCTCAGTGGTTAAGAGCACTGGGTGTTCTTCCAGAGGACCTGGGTTTGATTCCCAGCGCCCACACGGTGGCTCACAACTGTTTGTAACTCTAGTTCAGAGGATCCAACACCCTCTTCTGATCTCCTTGGGCACCAAGAATGTATATGCTACATGGACTCACATGCAGGCAAAATACCCATACATATAAAATAAAATAAATAAATTTAAAATTTAAAAAAGAGCCAGGCAGTGGTGGCGCGCGCCTTTAATCCCAGCACTCAGGAGGAAGAGAAAGGCGGGTCTCTGTGAGTCCGAGGCCAACCTGGTCTACAAGAGCTAGTTCCAGGACAGGCTCCAAAGCTACAGAGAAACCCTATCTTGAAAAACCAAAAAAAAAAAAAAAAAAAAAAAAAGAGTGATTACCATGGCTATGGCTATGAGATGACTCAGTAGGTGAAGATACTTGCTGTCAAGACTGACGGTGTGAGTTCAGACCTTGGGACCCACCCACAGGGTGGAAAGAGAAAACATGGTAGAAAGAACTTTTGGAAGCTGTCCTTTGGTCTTTACATGTGTCACTGCCACCCCCCCACACACTAATAAATACAAAATGTAAAAAGCAATTCCTTTGAGCTCCGTAGCTTGATGCAGCCCAGCCTTGAGTCCCTTCCCTTATCCTGTTCGCAGGGTAAGGCAGAAGTGGGACTCTCAGCTAGTTGTGAGTCAAGGTTGAAGAGGGGATCATACTCAGAGCTTCAGGAAACCCCAGGCCTCCGGTCACTACTGGCCGTCTGGATCTCGGTCTTTCCAGCTGGAATCTGTGATTTGCTTGTCCTTGCCCTCTTGCTAGAGGATATGAAAATCACAAGGCAGAAGTGGACATGGAGATACTAGCCTTTAATCCCAGCACTCAGGAGGAAGAGGCAGGCAGAGTCTGAGTCCAACTTGGTCTTGTTAGACCCTAGAGTCCAATTACCAAGAAGGAGACGCCCCCAGAGACCATTTCTCACACCACAGCTGATGTAAAAGCATGAGGATTTTATTAATTCTGTCATGACAGGGTCTTCCAGCATTCGGGAGGCTAGGAAAGACCCCGAATTAGTTGGTAAGGCTACATTTAAAGGGAAAATCCACAGAAGGAAGGGGTGTCTGGAGGTTGTTCTTTAACTATTATGACTGGCTTATTCAAAAGGGCTATTACCAATAATTGGCTGGAGAGTGGTTGCCAGATCAGATGAGGTAAGGGGGAAACATCTGAGGGTCACTTTGCCCCTTTCCCAGGGCCTGAGTCAAAACGTCAGTAACTGAGTCAACACCTAAGGGTTATCTTGCTCCTATTCAGGGAGATGGAAAGTTCCCAACACCTCAGTACGTTCATGTAGCTGTTATATCCTTGGTTCCCAGGGGAGGAGGGAAAGTACTGAGAGTGTTCAGAAATGGCTTCAGAATTGTCTTAAAGTTTTACGGTCTATATAGCAAGTTCCCAAGCCAGCCGAGGCTACTTAGTGAGCCCTTGTCTCAAAAAATCAAACCAACCAACTAACCAAACAAAAGAGCAGAGCAGACGTCAGTCCTGGCTCTGTAACAGAGTGGTAGTATCTTCCCAGCAGAGCATCTTTCGGGTGTTCATGGGCGACGCGCCCTCTTCTGGAAACGGAAGACATTGCAGCCTTGTCCTTCTGAGTCGAACCCTGCTGGTACTTTCTTTTTCTCCTTTGTTTTACCAGTGGCTCTCAACCTTCCCAACACCGGGACCTTTTAATACAGTTCCTCGAGTTATGGTGGCCCCCAAACACAAAACTCTTTTCATTGTCACTTCATAACTGTAATTTTGTTACTATTATGAACTGAACTCTAACGTAAATATTTGTGTTTTCCTATGGTCTTAGGTAACCTCTGTGACCCCCCCTCCCCAGGGTCGCGACCCACAGGTTGAGAACCGCTTCGATCCTTTTCCTGATTATTACAGCAAGGGGTAAAGACTGCTTGACCTCTTGGGCTGAGGATGGTGGTAGTGGAGACACAGAAAGTTATAGGTCCGGGGCCAAAATTACCATGAACTATCTTGATTCTTTTAGGACAGGATTACCAGGAGCTGTCTTAATCCCTTAAGATAAAATGACAGCAGGCAATCTTGATTTCCTTCAAATAAAATTATCACAGGCTATCTTAATTTCTTAAGGATAAAATTACCACCTCTGGCCATCTTGACTCCTTCAAGAGCCCTTGATAACTTGCGTTTGACCTGATGTCTGATGAATAACATAAATTTCTCTGCCGACCTCCTGCCTGCAACAGCCCTAAGGCTAAGAAGCCAAGGAAACAACATCTGAGCCCCAAGAAGAGATTTCCCCTATGTGCTACAGCCTGCTCCCCCATATCTGCTGCTCTCAGCCAGATAATTGGTAACTATGTTGATGTGCAACTTTGTTTTTACAACTAAAAGAGAACATTCATTACTATAATTCTTTCCATGGTAGAACTCGTTCAGGGTACAGTGTACTGGTGTTCCTGGGCCATAGTTACTCATATTTGGCTCAGAAAAATACTTCTATTTTATTTATTTCAAAACAGAGATATTTCACCTTGACAAGGAGGGTGTCTATGGGGAAGATGACTTCGTGGGTCACGTGTTTTCTACACAAACTTGAGCTTAGGTCCCCAACACATATGTAAAATCCAGCATAGCTGTTATCCAAGGGCTGAGATCGGTGGATTCCAGGGTCTTGCTGGCCAGCCATTTTAGCTAAAATGGTGAGTTCCAGACTTAGAGAAGCAATTCAGGAAAAGATTCTGGAGCTGGAGAGATGGTTCAGTGGTTAAGCACACTGACTCCAGAGGACACAGGCTCAATTCCCAACATTCACATGGTGGCTCACAACCACCCAGTTCCATTTCCAGTTCAATTCCCAGTTCCGGGGAATCCAATACCCTCTTCTGGCTTCTAGGGGTACATGGCACACATACACATCAAATCAAATCAAATTAAAAATTAAATAGAGTGTAATAAAAAAGGAAAAAGCTGACATCAACCTGTGGCTTGCACATGTACACACACAGAAGAGAATTTCTAGAAGTGACTTTGGGGGACCAGGTCTCCCCATGTTCAAGCCCAGATGGGGAGCTTGCTGAGGACAGCAGTGTACCTTATCACCTGTGACCTTTTTCAAAACAGATTCAGTTCCCATGGGGACCTCAGGAAGTCTCCCCTCTAGCCCTCTTTGGGGGCTTTCCCTGGCACAACTGTTAGCCTATCGTGAAGGCTTGGTGAACAGCGGCGCTCTATATTAGAGACCCTGCAGGCTGACCGTGTCTGGTAGAAGGTTATAACTGTGGATAGATGCCAGGCACCTTGTAGGTCAGAGTCCCCCATGACCTTTAGCCCTTTTAACAGATATTTATTATGTGAGGAGCTTATCTGGCAGTTATCCCTCTGATGGCTTCGTAGACAAGATGGAGTCTGGCCTCTTCGACCTCTCTGCATAGACCTTGTAGGTACAGCTCTCTATCCTTCTTCGCTCTTCTCTTGACATCCCTGCACAGATAGCTGTGGTGTTTTGGTGCCTGCAGATTGCTCTTTAGCCTCCATCTTTCTTCCGCCAGGTTGATCATCTCTGTAGTAAGCCATTCTTCTGGTGTTGCCCTTTTTGCATAACCAAGCATCTCCTTTGAAGTCTCCTGCATAGCTCTTTTGATTTTTTTTCCCCATTTGCTTTCTGTATTTGTAAGGGGTTGTTTAGTGATTTCCCTCATCTTATACTATCTCTGATACTGTCTCCGTACAGCTGGATTCATCAGTTGTTTACGATCAGTCTTCAGTTTGTCTTGCCTGGCATGCCTCTCCTAAGTTTCAGTTGAATGTTGGCCATAACAAGTTGGTGATCTGACCCTAAGTCAGCTCTAGGAAACGAATGGCTGTTTTGGATGCTAGATAAGAGTTTCCTGCTGACCAGAATGTAGTCAAACTGGCTGCACGTGTGTTTGTCAGGGGATTCCCACATCCAACATCTTGATGGCTTGACTGCTTGAATTTTGCGTTGGATATGTACAGATCATTTGCATAGCAGAGGTCAAGCAGCCGTTCCCCTCTCTCGTTCCTTTGTCCAAATCCACATGTTCCCATGACACTGTAGTCCATTCTTTCTCCAGATCCCACTCTTGCGTTAAAGATTAAAGATGGGCAAGGTCATTTATTAACAGAACCAGGGGAAGTAAAGCGAAGATGGAGACAATACTGTGACACCTGTACAATGATCCTAATGCTGTCAACACAGACTACAATGAGAAACATGTCAGCAGCCACTCGAGCAGCAGAGATGATGAGGAAGCGTTAAATATTGACAGGAGCGAGACAGAGGAAGCGATCAAGAGAGCAAAGCGCAGAAAGGCCCCAGGAGTGGATCACATCACAGTGGAGAGGCTGGAGGTGGCTACAATAGGCTCAGGGGCTAAGGCTCTTCTCAAACTCTTCACAGAGATACGGAAACAGGAAGTGATCCCCACGGAACGGAAGCACTCAGCCATCATTCCCACACACAAGAAGGAGGAGAAGCTGGACTGCTCAGGTTACGGGGGTGTTAGTCTGTTGTGCCATAGCAGTAGATCTTCTCCATTATCCTGCAAAGGATCAAGGGTAGAACAGAGGAAATCCTAGCAGAGGCCCAGTGCAGATTCAGAGCTAACAGGAGCACAGATCTTCACTTTGAGGCAACTGGCAGAAAAATACAAAAAATTTGGAGAAGACTTATATGTCTGTTACATTGACTTCAGGAAGGCATTTGATAGCATATGGAGGAAAGGATTTTGGGAAACAATGAGGTTCTACAGGTACCCAGAGAAAATCATAAGAATACTAGAAAATGCCTACAAAGATATCTTTGCATCAGTCAAATTCTGTAGAGAACTAAGTGATCAGTTTTTTTTTAAGATTTATTTATTTATTTATTATGTATACAGTCTTCTGCCTGCATGTATTCCTGCAGGCCAGAAGAGGATGCCAGATCTCATTACAGATGGTTGTGAGCCACCATGTGGGTGCTTGGAATTGAACTCAGGACCTCTGAATGAGCAGCCAGTGCTCTTAACCGCTGAGCCATTTCTCCAGCCCTAAGTGATCAGTTTAAGACAATCGTAAGACAAGTTGCAGGGATGCATCCTCTCACCACTATTTAATATATTCCTGGAATTAATAATAGCAACTGAAAGACCCTCAAAGTGGTCTTGTCATCGAGGAGCCCCCAGACTCAATAACCAGGCTGTCAGATGCAAAAGCACGAGGTTTAATTCACGAGTGTGCAAGCAGGTGCCCAGCTTCGGGATAGCTAAGCACCCCGAGCATCCAGGCAAGCAAGCTTTTATAGACAAATCACAAGTTTTACATGAATTGTAATATGGGGTACGGGTACAATTGGAATTGGTCTAGACATTTAAACTAGAGTTCAACCCGGAACGAAATTAGCATAGTTCAGCCTATTTCCAGAAAAACCTTGAATACGTGACTTCCTGCCTGTTCCATTGTGACTCAGTTTACAGTCTGGTAATCATTCACTATGACCGGTTCTGATAATCATCTGTTTAGAAGACTGACCGGTTCTGATAATTGCTAGCCTTCCTGCCCTGTGAGGGGGGGGGAGCGGAGAGGAAGAATCTGCTGGAGTGCAACGGTCAAACCCAACTCATCCAGTTCGTTATGAAAAATCGGTTGGGGTCTTTCAGCAACAGCCCAGGAGAATGAGGAGACAGGTGTGCAGATAGGTGGTGAGCTAATCAATAACTTGCATTTCACCGAAGATACAGCACGACTTGCTGAAAGTCTAAATGAGCTGCAGGCCATGCTAAACAGAGTGGTGGAAGTAATTGAAAACCTTGGTATGAAAGTAAACATTGAGCCCAGTGGTGGTGCCGCACGCCTTTAATCCCAGCATTCCGGTGGCAGTGGATGGTGGATCTCTGTGAGTTCGAGGCCAGCCTGGTCTACAGAAGTGAGTTACAGGACAGGCTCCAAAGCTACAAAGAAACCCTGTCTCGGAAAAAGAAATGAAAAGAAAGAAAGAAACCAAGAAACTAACATCAAAAAGACAGATATAACACATGGGAAGGGTACATAAGGATTTTAACATTGTAATAAAGAATTAGAACCTCAAGCAAACAGTCAGCTTTGTCTGTTTGGGAGGAAACCTTAGTTCAAAGGAGGGAACTAATCTCAGACTTCAAAAAAAGAGGCAGATAGGGATAGCGAGGGCTACATTCTAGGCATTAGACAAGGGTTGGTCAGCAAGAGACATTAATGATAGCAATAAAGTTACAAGTACATGAGACACTTGTCTTTAGCTGCGGTTTATCAACTCTGAAACCTAAACAATGAAATGCTCCTCAGAACAGGGGCTGAATGTATTTGAGATGGCATATATCAGGAGGATTCTAGGTGCCACACGGAGAGATAGGCTGTGCAATGATGACATTAAAAACATCTCCAGGGCCAGGCAGTGGTGGTGCATACCTTTAATCCCAGTACTCAGGAGTCAGAGGCAGGTGGATCTGAGTTTGAGACCAGCCTGGTCTACTACAAGAGCTAGTTCCAGGACAGGCTCCAGAGAAACCCTGTCTCGAAAAAACAAACAAACAAACAAAAATCTCCATCTATAAAAGAGAGTAACTACAGGATATGGCAACAGCACTTGAGATACTTCAGCTATGTTATGAGAATGAATGAACGGCAGATACCAGAAGATTGCACTGCTTAGAGGAATGCACAGGATAAGGTGAAGAGGAAGGCCAAAAAAACACTGGATAGACTGTAGGCCCATATTTCTATATGGGATGGCAGCCAGGCTCTGAAGCCATAGGCCCCACCTGAGGTGGTCACGTAGCCCTGTAGACAGGCTGTCACTGCCCTAACAAAAGGTCAGGACGTTGTTGCTCCTTTCTTTGTAATTTGGAGGATGCCTGATAGAGATGCTAATTCAAGCCTATGTGACAGCTAGCATACACAGCAGACAGGTAGATGCGGACATGACAAAATGCCATTCACTTGGTTACCTAGGAGACAATGCTGATGTATTTCCCACTCAGTTTATGTTATGGTATATAAAAGCTGTTTGGAGGATAAACAAGAGGAATTCTTCAGGATGTAAACTCAGGACTTCATGAGGGATCACTGAAAATCTCCCTCCTGATAAAGCCATGTGAGTTGTGTCTTTATTCCCATGCCTCCACTTCGGTCCAGAGAGAGTTTATGTTGGGATCTGGTCAAGAGAAATAATTTATGGTCCGGGTTAGCACCGGACCCCGACAATAGACAGCATAAAGGAAGACTGTGGAACACCTGAGTTTCTCCGGGTCCAGGAGGTACCTTTCTGGAAGCAGGGGGCATCATGCACCAATATGCCCACTAGGGGGCACCAAGGAACCAGGTTAGGAGTAGGTCCGTCCTGCAGGGGATCCCCCCCACCTCCCCCCAGTTTATCCTCCCTTGGGACAGACTAGGTCTCAAGGATTCTTGCTGAAGTTCACCCTGAGAGCTAGGTGTAGAGTTGCTTTTTGACACCAGTCAGCCTTATATATATTCTGGGTGGCTGACAGTGTCCCTACCAGCAAGACACTCCTAGGCCAAGTTTCTGGTGAGGCCTGACGCCTACACCTGGACACTGACGGTCACTGAACCCACATCCTGCCTCATGGCTGCTCTGCTGAGAGAATGTCCTTAGGTCGATGAGGATAAATATGAAAATGATTCTCTCCCTCCTCATCCTTAGATTTTTGAAACAGAATCTTGACAAAGTTGGTCTTAAACTCTTAGCATTCTTCCTGCCTCAGTTTCCCAAGTGCTGGGATGGCAGGAGTAGACCACCATGCCTGACTAAAAATACTTTCTTGGGCAGTCACAGTGGTGATCAGAGGTATGGACATGGAAGGTTTGCAAAAGGAATTTCTCATGGAAGATGATGTGAGGCTGTTGTCAATGCTTAGAGCAGGTGGCCAAGGATACAGTGTAGGCGTCTGACATCACCTTCGGCCTGCAACTACACTCAGGGAAGATGATGAGCAGTGTGGTGACTTGGAAGGTCCCACACGTCAGGAAAAAACAGGGATATCTGGCCCTGCTTACATTGTCCCTTCAGTGTGTAGTGAGTTGCAGGAGTGGGCATCAAAGACAAAAAACAGAGAACAAGGCTTCGGTTGCCTGTTGACTGACTGATGGTAAAATAGGTAAGAGGGGCCGGGCGGTGGTGGCGCACACCTTTAATCTCAGCACTTGGGAGGCAGAGGCAGGCGGATCTCTGTGAGTTTGAGGCCAGCCTGGTCTACAGAGTGAGTTCTAGAACAGGCTCCATAGCTACTGAAAAACCCTATCTTGGAAAAAAAAAAAAAAAGCTAAGAGTGCTCCAGACAAATGTGATGGTTGTCGTGACAATGAAAATGATGTTATCATCACAGAAGTGTCTATAGATGGCACGGTGAAAATGTAGGGTGGCCTCATCCAGGAGCCATGTGTCCATAGAACAAGAGGACATCTTAGCCACTTATAATACCAGAGAGACTTGCAAGGCAAAACCATGAGCGATGAGGCAGATTGCCTCTGGAGAAAATATCCATCCACATGGAGTGTGACTTGTGCCTGCAATGTCAGTAGTGGAGAAGCTAAGCCAGTATGATTGCCACAAATTTAAGGCCAGCCTGGGCTACATAGTGAGTTTTAAGCCAGCCTGGGCTACAGAGTAAGCCCTTGTCTCAAAAACAAAACAAGACAAAAAAGTGGTGGTGCACAACTTTAACCCACAGCACTCTGGAGGCAGAAGCAGGCAGATCTCTGTGAGTCTGAGGCCAGCCTGGTCTGCATAGAGAGTTCTAGGCTAGCTAAGGCTATACATATAGTGAGGGGTGGTGATGGAGAGAGTGAGTGTTCAGCTGTTTCTGGGGAGGACACAGGTTCAGTTCCCAGGATTGAACTCCAGTTTCAGGGGATCCAGTGCCCTCTTCTGGCCTCCCCGGCACCAGGGCACATAGGTAGTGCACACACATACATGCAGGGGAAACACTGGTGCACATAAAATAAAAATCTAAAACATAAAAACAAAGAAACAAAAAGCCATTGATCAATGAGAAGGCCGTTTTGGCTCTGGCTGAACCACTTCCTGGGCTTCTGATTGTTTCTAATGTTCCTGTTTACTTGAGAACCAAGTCACAGTGGGCAGCAGTCTTTCACGTGGCCCATGAGCTATGAATAGGTTTTAATAAAAACAAAAACAAAAAACAACGAAACATTATTTGATTTGTAGTTTTAATTATGTGCATGTATGTGTGTCTGTGTGGGGGTGTGTACACCTCCAAAGGTGTTCTCGGAAACCTGAAGGTGTCGGACACCCTGGAGTTACAGCATTTGTGAGCTGCCTGCTGCGGATGCTAGGCTTATGTTAGAGCAGCAGATGCTCTTACCCCCTGAACTTTGTCTTCAGCCCTGGATTTTCCTTTTTTCTTTTTTACAGTGCTGGGGATGGAGCCGTGGAGAATCTTGCACTAATCTATACTCCTACACCCTTTAGAAAAACATTTATTTTTATTTTATGGGTGTTTTGCCTGCATGCTAATCTGTGCACCACATGCATGCAGTTCTCATAGAGGCCAGAAGAGGGCGTCAGATCTTCTGGAACTGCAGTTATAGGTGATCTGGTGCTGTCATGGTACTGGGACTCAAACTCATGTCCCCTGGAAGAACAGCCAGTGTTCTTAACCACTGAGTCTTCTCTCCCGCCCCCTTTTGTTTGTGTGTTTGTTTCTGACACAGGTCTCCTTGGATCCCAGGCTGGCCTCAAGCTCACTTGATAGCTGAGCATGGCTTTGAACTTGTGACCCTCTTGCCTCACCCCCCAAATACTAGGGTTGCAGGTGTGTGCCACCATGCTCACCATCCTTTTTGATTTTGCATAGGGTTGCACTAGGTTGTCCACACTGACCTTGAATTTACTTTGTAGCCCAGGAATGCCTTGACTTTTGATTCTCCTGAGTCAGCCTTCCAAGTAGTTGGAATTACAGCCACTGGGTATCAGGCCCTGCTTGACACTATTTTTTATCTATCTATCTATCTATCTATCTATCTATCTATCTATCTATCTATCTATCTATCTACTTATTCATTCATTTAAAGCAAAGCCTTGGTATGTAGCTCTGGTACTCAGACCTGATGCTCACCATGTAAGCCCAGGCTGGATTCCAACGCCTAGCAAATGTCCAGCCTCAGTTTCCCCAGGGCTGAGATTATAGGTGTGTAGTACCATCCGTAGTTGCTGCCTTCCCTTTCTGATGGCTCAACGTACGCAACCTCTTGTTTACTCACAAAACTGCTGAAACTTGAAGGTGAAGATGGCCCTGTCTGACTGCCAGCTCAGCCCTTGGGAGGCTGAGGCAGGACTCATAAACCTTGAGGCCCGTTTGGGTTGCACAGTGATGACCAGGCCAGGCTTGCTGGCAGGACTCTGTCTCTGTAAACACAGGGGAAGGGAGATGGCTGCCATAGCAGCGCTGACCTGAGTTTGGTCCCTGTCTGGAAGGGGAGAGCCAGTCATGAAAACTGTCCTCTGACGTCTGCAGGAGCACCGTGATGTGTGCCCCCCCACATCCACATCCACACACACTCAGAATAAATAAATGTCATGAGAACAACAACACTGGGGGCTGAATAGGTGGCTCAGTGGTAAAGAGTGCTCTTTGCTCTTTCCTGGGACCTGAAATTAGTCCCGGCTGGGTGGCTCACAATCACCTGGAGCTCCAGCTACCGCGGGCCTGATGCCCTCTTCTAGCCCCTAAGGGCACACATACACACCCTTGCATTCAAGCACACACATGCACACACACACACACACACATTTTAGAAGTCCAAAATACATATGTATACATATATTTATACAAACACACATGCATACATATAATGTGTGCTGAACAAATGTATGTGCACCACACTCTTGCTGATGCCCATGATGCCTGAGGTGGCCAGCGGTGCTGGATCCACCGGAACTGGAATTGCAGGTTGCTGTAAGTTACTTTCCTCATGTGGTGCTGAGAACTGAACCCAGATCCTCTGCAAGAGAAGTAAGCACTCTCTAGCTCCTAAAATAAAACCCCCACTTCAAGACAGGGTTTCTCTGTGTTGCCCTGACTGTCCTGATACTCAATCTGTAGACCAGGCTGACCTTGAACTTAGGGATCCACCTGCCTCTGCCTCCTAGATGCTGGGATTGAAGGTGTGGGCCACCACCCTCTCATCTAAAATAAAGCTTGGTTTTTAATTTATTTATGTTTATTTTGTGTGTGTTGGTATTTTGCCTGCCTGTATGTTTATGTAAAGGTGTCAGATCTTGGAGTTACAGACAGGGGTGCGCTGCCTTGTGGGTGCAAGAATGAACAAGGTGGGCAGGACCTGGCCACAGACGTCGTTGCCTAGACACAGGCTACAAGACAGGAGGACCACTGGGGCTTGATGGCCACTAGCCTAACTCCAGGTTCAGAGAGAGACCTTGTCTCAAGGGAGTAAGGACAAAAGTGATACAAGGGAACACTGGACAGTCTCCTCTCTGTATCCCAGGGTCTCAAGTCTAAACCACTCCTGGGCCAGGTGATTCTCATAATGGCTACTCGACCTCTCAAGAGGCTTGCGGCTATCTTGGTCTCTTTGCACCTGCTAGGCTTTGCCCCGCTGAAGTCTCAGTTCATAAACCCTAAGAGGTCATTACCACCCCATCCCCACAGGCCACCGGGACACCCACTGCAGGAGCCACGCCAACTCCTCACTGGTTCTTCCAGTCCCCGGCCCTGAGGACCATCCAGGTTCTGGGATGAGGAGTTGGGAGGCCAAGATCCGAGCGAGATGATGGTCTGGGTCCAGAGAAACCCTCGCGGCTGATGGGGATTCAGGGCAGAGCTGCTGACCCAGCTTTGATGGGTCATTCAGATGACCATGCCCTGGAGGTTTGACTGGGGCCAAGCTATCCCATCAGCACCCTTGACTTCCCAGCCTGACCTACAGTGGCAGGAGAGGGCCTCTCCCAGCACTAATTAGTGCTTTGTCTTCAGCATCTGGGCCTTTCTCTCAAGCCTGAACCAGGGAAACAATTGCCCTACCTCTCCTACTTCATCACATTTGGGGTTTAGCTGAAGCCAGTGCATCATTGGGGTTCTGCCCAGAAGGTTCTCTCTCGGGAATTTTTTTTTAAAAGATTGGTTTGCCTGTGCTGTTCCTTCTACCTCACGATGCCCTTCCGATTTCCGTTTACACTGAGATTCCTACTACCCTGCTATCTACATTCTAAGAGGCTCCTTCTCTCCTCCCTCCCCTCCCCATCCATCCTTTCTTTCTTTTCTCCCTCCTACCCTTCCATTCTGCTGCCGCAAGCTTCCTTTCAGTCATGCATTTTGAGCATTCATTCATTCATTCATTCATTCATTCACTCATTCTCTTTCCATCAGGCCCTGTGGTCTGAAGAGGGACCAGGACACCCCTGAGGTCAAAGAGCACACCACGCGGTGGGTGTGAGAGGCAGAAGGCAAAGCGTGGCCTGCTCCCTAATTGGCAGGTTCCATCACAGAATGAAAACTTGGTGACCCTTGTTTAACCATTACGATGCCTCTCAAGGGTGACAGTAGAGTTAAGGCAACAAGAGCTCTTCCGGACCAGAGATTCCTCTGTGGAGGGGGAAGCTGGCCTCACTAGCAGGGACTCTGCAGAGGTGGGGGTGGAAGTGACGGGGAGTTCCCTGGAGCAGAGGTCATAGCCACACTGCCAGAGTCAGGAGAGAGGTTGCACACCTATTTTTGGAAACTGAAAGTTCCCAGAAAAAGCACTGAGAGAGAGAAGGGCTGAGAACAGCTGCAGACCTGGGCCAGTCGGGAACGACTTGGAGTGTGTGCGTGATGGGGTCTTGCTATGCAGTCCAGGTTGAACTCCAAGCGGTTCTCTTGCTCAGCCTCATGTGCTGGGACTGCAGGTTTGCATGACCGTGTCCAGGGGCAGGTGGGTCTTTAATTGGAGTGGAAGCACAGTCCCAAATGCTCGATGGGTCTGATCACGTGATGAGGTTTATTTGCTTGTTTGAGACAGTCTTACTCAGGAGCTGAGTGTGACTTTGAACTCACTCTACAGTCCTGTTCAGCCTGAGTTCTGGGATTGCAGGCATGCCATCATGCCGTGTGTGTGTATGTGTGTGTGTGTGTGTGTGTGTGTAAAGAAGTTGATGCCGGGCTCCTCCCTTCTTCCCACTTTACTGTTGAGGCAAAGTTGCCCACTGAACGTCACAGGTTGTGCCTAGTCTAGCTAACCAGCTTGCTCTGGGGATCTTCCCAGGTGCTGGATTTATGGGCTGCTTAAATGCCTTCCTGGTTTTCATGAAGATGCTAGGGATCCAAAACCCAGTCCTTAAAGCAAAATCAGGAACAGGGTTTGCTGCAAGGACGAGGGAAACTTTCCTAGCAGTGGTGGGTCCTTCCCATGGCATAGTTCTCTGCCGGCCAAGACACTATCAAAGCTCAAAAGTGAGCACAACACCAGTGTGGCGGAGCAGACGTTTAATCCCAGTACTCAGGAGGCAGAGGCAGGAGGATTTCAGGGAGTTCAAGGCCATCCAGAGCTATATAGAGAGAACCAGACTTTTAGGTTTTTTTTTATGGTCTATTTAACTTTATTTTATGTGCATTGGTGTGAAGATGTCAGATCCCCTGCAACTGGATCTTCAGACACTTGTGAGCTGCCATATGGGTGCTGGGAATTGAACCCGGGTCCTCTGGAAGAGCAGTCAGTGTTCTTAACCACTGGGCCATCTCTCCAGCCCCATTAGTTTTGTTTTGTTTTGTTTAAATTATTAAAAAGGTGAGAATCGTAAGCTGCTTGGGAAGCTTGCTTAAGAAACAGGTGCATGTCCTGGCTTCTGGGGAGAAGTCCCAGGGCAGGAAAGTTACTTCCCGTGGCATCCCAGCTGCTGCGAGTGCATGGGAAGCCACTTTGGAAAAGTCTGGCCGATCCTCGGAAGGCAGCAGAGGGTTTCCAGATGACCCAGCAATTTCCCTCTCAGATGTCCCCTTGAGAACTGACAACTGTGCTTAACCTCTCATGGCAGGCCAACGGGAAGCACCCTGCATACCTATCAACTGGTAAAAACACGCAGGACAGAGCAGGTAGGGGTGGGGGTGGTGATGGCACACGCCTTTATTCCCAGCACTTGGGAGGTCCAGGACAGCCAGGGCTACACAGAGAAACTCTGTCTTGGAAAAACAAAACCCAAAAAACAAACAAACAAACAAACAAAAAGCACAAATAAAAAAAGGGGGGGGGCATCTCCAAACAATGGAGTATTGTTTGGCAATAAAAGAATGTTGTACCGATACAAGCACCGATGTGGATAAGCTTTGTCAACACTGTTAATTTAAAAAAAAGTCTTAGGTGAAAATGAGAATCTAGGCGTGTGTCAAACACATGATCCAAGCACTTGGGAGCCCAGGGCTATGCAGAGAGATTCTATCTACAAAAACCAAACAAGCAGAACAAATTATTTTTAGAGTGAAAAAAGGCAGTTACAAAATGGTGTGGTGGGATGGCTCAGTGGATAGACAATTCCCGCCAAGTCAGAGGGCATGAGTTTCCTTAGACCCCACATGCAGAAGGAGAAAACTGGTTTGCTCAAGTTGTCCTCCAACCTCTACACACCTGCTATGTAGTCCGATTTTTCTTTGGGCCGCCAGCTCACAAAAAACGACATGGAGATTTATTATTAATTATGAAAGTTTGACCTACAGCTTAGGCTTGTCCCACTGACTCTTGTAACTTAAATTAGCCCATTTATATTAATTTATATTTTGCCTCATGGCTTTTTACCTCTTTTCCATCTTGTACCTCCTGTTTCCTTTCTGTGTCCTCTGGCATCTTCCCCACCTCAGCCTAGAGTCATCTCCTTTTCTCTCTCTGTCCGGAAGTCCCACCTAAGCCTAACCTCTTCCTGCCTAGCTGTTGGCCATTCAGATCTTTATTAAACCAATCAGAAGGTACCTTGGCAGAGATGCCTCTTCACAACCTACAAAAAGATTATTTCACAACAGTTCTGTGGCACATGTGCCCTGCCTCCTGCACAAATAAATAAATAATTGGGAGAGAAAAAAAAAGCAAAAAGATCACATGTTGTTTGATTCCATTTAGATTAAATATCTAGAAGAGAAAAACTCACAGAGAGTAGAGTATATGTGGATGGGGTGTGTGTGTGTGACTGCTTACTGGTTAAAGGGTTTCTGTCTGGAGTAATGGAAAGTTCTGGAACTCCCTAGTGGTGGTGAATGCACAACCTCTCTGATGGACTAAAAACCGTTGCTCTGTACATTTCTTTTGAGATTTTGTTTATTTTGTGTGTATGTGTGTTTTTGCCTGTGTGCATGTTTGTGTACCATATGAGCGCAATGGCAAATTTTTACTTTATTTTTATTTATGTATACTTATGTGTCTCTATGTGCATGTGCCACAAATGTGTGTGGGGTGCCTGAAGAAGTCAAAAGGTGTCAGACCCCCTGGAGTGGGAGTTACAAGCAGTTGTGAGCCACCATGAAGGTTCTGGGAATCAATCCTGGGTTCTTAACTTCTGAGCCATCGCCCTAGCCCTGGTTTTGGTGTTTGGAAACAGAGTATCATGTTTCCAGGTTAGCCTAAGTAGCTTTGTAGCTGACCCTTGAACTTCTGAATCTCTTTCTCCCACCTTCCAAGTGCAGGGATTATAGGTGCGCATGTCACATCCGGCTCATGGTCACCACGCTGCACAATGAGAAATGAGGAATGCCTGTCGCCCCACGTGTCCTAATTGCATCTGCCTGTTAACTACTGGTCTCTGCTCTGCTTCCATGAGTTAATAACGTCAACAATGTTTAAATGTTTCTATGTATTTTGTATGTGTGTGTCCAGTGTGTGTGGTGGGGGTGTGGGGACATGCCACAGCAGCTGTGTGTAGAGGTCAGGGGACAAGCTATAGGAACCTATTCTCCCCTTTTACCATGTGGGTCCTGGGCCAAACGCAGATCCTCAGGCTTGGTGGCATGCACCTGGATCACTGAGCCATCTCTCTGTCCAAAGTTTATCACTTTTAGCTTTCACATGTGATGAGACCATGACGTGAACCTGAGAATGCTCGCTCATTGCTTCAGCATACTGAGTAATCCTTCTCCTCCTCCTCCACCTCCTCCTCCTTCTCCTCTTCTTCCCTCTTCTCTGGGTCTCGATATATAGCCCCGACTGGTCTGGAGCTCCTTATACACTCCAGACTTGCCTCTAATTTAGCATCCCTCTCTCAGACTCTTAATGCTGGGATTAGAGGCATACACAGCCAACCCAGCGGACACACTGACTTTATTTGCTTTAGGTATACAGTTGCTCCTAAGACCCCCGTGAATACCCTAAGTGCTGAGATTAAAGGTGTGATTAAAGGGTAGTTGCACACGGCCTGAGCATTCCTCACAGGTACCTTATGTCATCTCTGATCAAAACTTAACACAAGCCTGGTGTGGTGGCAAACACCTTCAATTCCAGGCAGAGGTGGGTGGTTGCTGTGAGTTCAAGGCCAGCCTGGTCTACATAGCAAGTTCCAGGACAGTCAAGTCGACAGAGAGGATTCTGTCTCAAAAACAAAAATAAATAAATAAATAAAATAAAAGATTAAAAAATAAAGCCTTAACACAGCACACCTGCTTTGCAAGCAGTTGGGAGACATTGTTGTCCTTTTCATGCTGAATTTGTTTTTTGTTTTTTTGAGACAGAATCTCACTATGTAACCTTGGCTGTCCTAGCACTCACTTTGTAGACCAGGCTAGCCTCGAACCTACAGAGATCCACCTGCCTCTGTCTCCTAAGTGCTGAGATTAAAGGTGTGAGCTACTATGCCCAGCTTCATAATATTTCTGGTTTGTTTTGTTTTGTTTTTTCTTTTTTTTTTGTCTTGTTTGGTTGATTTTTAGAAACAGGATTCTCTGTGCAGCCCTGGCTGTCCTGGAGCTCACTCTGTAGACCAGGCTGGCCTGGGACTAACGTAGATCCACCTACTTCTGCCTCCCCACTGCTGGGGACTAAAGGTGTGTGCTATCACGCCTGGCCTTGCCAAAGGTTCTTGACCACAGTAACAATGCCTGCTAAGGATTCCATTGATGGAGCAGGCTTTAAATCCAATTAGAAAATGCTTGGTTACTCCTATAAAATTCATGCCACTTTTTTGCACCCATGGACGTATCTCGTCAGGCCAGTCAACAAGCTCTCTGATGTTTGCTTTTCTCTTCTAGGAACATGGCTAGCCCTTCACTTTCCAGCACTGGGAAGGCTTAGCCAGGAAGTGCAGTTTCCAGCTCAGTTATCTACTTGATTTCTCCGTGGTAATGACTCAAGTATGTTGTGTCTTCAACAACAGGATCTTATTATTGAGTTCTGGGGGCTAACCAAGAGTAATGGCAACAGCCTATAGTGTTTGGGGTCTATGGGACTTCACTGGCCAACAACTCAAAAAGAGGTGACCCATTTCTGGTTACTAGGGTTTTTCTTTACTAGTATGAGGTATCAACTTGGGGTTTTGTCCCCTGTTATAGGGTAACTCCATTCAAACTTATTACATATATATATATATGTATAGAATCACACACACACACACACACACACACACACACACACACACACACACACACACACACACAGAAGTATCTGCACTAGCAGGCTCCCATACAGGATTTTTTTTCTTTTTTTTTTACATTGTTTTATTTTTTTCCATTCAAAAACATAATTAAAGAAATAACATTTTTTCCTTTCTTCCCCTTCTCCCGGTCCCCTCCCGCCATACAGGATTTTCAAATGTCTTGACTGCTAGCTCTCCCCCTACCTCCTCTTCTACCCTGCCCTCCCATCCCCTATCTCATTTAATTCTTCCTGCTCCATTTTTTCCTCTTCCCCTCTTTACAACACCATATTCCTTCTATCTCCCCATGTTTTGAGAACCCCCTTCAATCATCTGATAGTTCTATTTTTAATGTTTTGAGGAACTTCCATATTATCTTCCCTAATGTCTGCTCTAATTCAGATTGTTAGGGGTTCCCCTTTCTCTACATCCTTTTTATGCTTGTTATCTTGTGGCTCACCACCCCAGTTTTCCTTCTTCTTTTTAATTTTTTTCTAAGACAGGGTCTCTCTGTGCAGCCCTGGCTGTCTGGGAATTCACTACATACACCAGGCTGGCCTTGAAGTCACAGAGATCTGCCTCTGTTTCTCCAGTGCAGGGATTAAAGGTGTGTGCCACCATGCCTGGCATCCTTCTTTTTTAAAAATGCATGTGTAGAATGTATGTGTTTGTGAGTTCACGTGTGTCCAAGTCAGGGCATGCATGTGTGGAGGTCAGAGGACAACCTTGGGTGCCTGTCCTTGCTTTCCACTCTGAGACAAGATCCCTGTCACCACGGTATAAGCTGAGTTGCCTCTTGAACTCCCGGGAACTCTCCTGTTTCTGCTTATCATGTAGGCACACTGGGATTACAGATGTGTACGACCACATCTGGCTTTACTTGGGTTCTAGGGTCCAAGCTCCAGTCCTTGCATAGCAGACACTACTGAGTGACACTGCTGAGCCACCTCAGCAGCCCCTTTCTCTTTTGAGGTGGAATGAGAGCTCATTGGTGGTCATTGTAGGCTCCTCAGAGATAAAGCTCTGTTCCCTTGGGCTAACTGCTGCCTGGGTTTGGGGTGGGGGGCTTGGCTTCAGATAAACTGTCCTTTCACAAACTCTGAGTGGGGCTCCCTGGCATGAAAGACTTCGGCTAACTACCTGCTTCCTTCTCTGGGCCTTGAGCAGCTGGGTCACGGCCTGGGGCTGAGCAGGTTGAGAGGGCTAATGATGGCTTGCTGTGAGCTGGGTTGTCCTGAGGAGATGGGTGGGTTCTGAAGCTGCCTTGATTACAGGGAGCTGGGGCTTTCCATCCCCAGGGTCAGGAGCTTCCCGGCAACCCTTGATATCCAGCTGTTCTGGAGCAGCTGCCGTGACAGGTGGGCCTAAGGAATCTGGGAAGCAGCTGCCCAGATGCATTGGTCTTGGGGATCTGGGACCGTGGTGGATCTGATTTGTGGTGAAGCCCGCGAGTTCGCAGCATTATGGTGGTGGTGGGGCTAGTAATAACAGCATTCTTGCTCAAACATTCATTTATCCATCTATTGATAAGATCTCATGCTGCAGTCCAAGCTCCCCCCTGTATCCCAGGCTGGCTTTGAACTCACAGCAGTCCTCTGCCTCAACTTCTTATCTTACGTGCTGGGATTACAGGTGCATCTATCCATCTCATAGTCTCAAGCTGTTCTTCCCTTCCTCTTCTTCTTCTTTTAATCTATATGATGTGCATGTGTGGAGCTCAGAGAACAACTTCTGGAGCCAGTTCTCTCCTTGCGCAGTGTGGGTTCCAGAGATCAAGCTCAGGCTGTTAACTTGGTGACAAGCACCTTACCTGATGAGCCATTTTGCTGGCCCACAAACTGTTCTTTTTGCCAATGGACACTCCAGTTCAGGCGGGGGTAGTGTAGGGAGCTGCCTGGGGATGCTAGAATGAGAACCCAAGCCATATGCTGCTTCTGCTTTCTTCCTGGCTTAGGTCCTGTGTATGACCTATGGGCAGGAAGGTATTCCGTACCTCCTCCCTAGGTCTGTGGTACCTGGTCCTCCTGCTGTGCCCCCAGGCTGCGGGCTGGTGCTGCTCCTGACTAGCTGGCCAGCCTCAGGAATCCCATTCTCCCAGGCCTCATTTTCTGCACACAGTGAGGTCCTGCTGAAAGCTTGGACCTCAGTCACAGAACAAAGAAAAATGATGGACAGGGCAGGAGATAATGAATGTGTGGAAAGGAGGCAGAGGCCACTGCTCCACGGGGCTCTGGACACCTGCTTTTGGTCCGACTTCCTCCAGGAAATACTGGGGTTTCAGACACCCACACTCCTACTGCTCACCAGGAGACGCCGCTTGGTCAGAGCGTGTCCAAGCTGTAGATGACAAAGTTCCTGGTCTCCATGGCTGCCCTGGGGCTGGTGGCCGCCTTTCCTCATCCCCAGTACATCCATCCCCTTTATCCAAGGAATGGTACTGACTTCATAGAGACTAGAAGACTTTATGGACATAGGAGCAGGCTACGCCAAGGGCACAGGAAGCCCCTGGACATCGGCCTGATTTCCTGTGATTGTACACCTACTGCCCCGGTGCTGGGGAATGTAGCTGTACTCCACCAAGCCTGGATTTTAAACTTAATTTAGCATGACAATGTAGCCCAGTCTTCCAGTAGGTTATGGAATATTTTGCTTGATGTTAGCATTTCAAGTGTATTCTCTCTCTCTCTCTCTCTCTCTCTCTCTCTCTCTCTCTCTCTCTCTGTCATACATACACAAGCACGCATGCACACACATACACACACACGGGGGGGCAGCAAGCAATGAAATGGAGAGACTCACAAGATTATTATAGAGAACATTTTTTAAAAACTGGGTTTATAGCTGTGTTCCAATGTCTGAAAATAGGAGTTTAGTTTCAAATTGCCTCTGTTGGGTTCAATTCTTTCCTTGTCCATGGTTCTCTCGGAGCAGATACTTAACTCACATTGTGTGTATGTTTCTGAGAAAGGCGTGTTTGTTTATTTAGGGTGGGGAGCACGCCACAGGGTCCGTGTGGAGGTCAGAGGACAAATTTCAGGAGTCAGTGCTCTCCTTTCAGCCTGTGGGGCCTGGGGAATCAAACCTCAGTCGTGGAACTTGGCAGCAGATGCCTTTATTTGCTGAGCCATCTTACTAGTCCCCTGAATATACATTTTATTATATAAAAAAAAAATCTTTCGACTGAGCGGTGGTGGCACACGCCTTTAATCCCAGCACTCGGAAGGCAGAGGCACGTGGATCTCTGTGAGTTCGAGGCCAGTTTGGTCTATAGAGTGAGTTCCAGGACAGGCTCCAAAGCTAAAGAGAAACCCTGCCTCGAAACAACAAATCTTTCAAGCATCCAGAAAGTTTAAAATAATCATGCAGTCTGTGTGGGCATGGTGGTACATATTTAGCACTTGGGAGGCAGAGGCAGGAAGACCAAGAGTTCAAGGCTAGCTTGAGCTCCATAGCAAGTTCCAGGCTGTGAGAGGCTACACAGTGAGACTCCATCTCAAAAAAATAACAGCTACAACAAACAAACAACAAAAAGAAGAAAGAAAACTATCTACACGCTTACGACCTGGAGCCCACAATGAGTACCATTGAGTATTTTTCCTGTATCATATATATGTCCTTTCATCCATCTCTCTGTCCACGCACCTACCCATCCACCACCAACCCACCCCTTCCTCCATCCATCTCCCTGTCTGGTCCATCTCCATGCAATGAATGTGGAGGCTGAGCCTAGTAATACCTATTTTCTTTCTTTCGCCCCCTCACTAATATATCCTGTTCCACACATGCACATACCAACACCCACACACCCACATGTAAAACCCGCATGTATACATACTGCAAATGATTTATTAACACCCCAAATTCACACGTGCACTCTCCATGCATATAACCACATGTAACCTCATAGCAAGCATCGGCCGGCCCTGTGTAACACACCTTTGCTCACCTGCATTCAGAGCAGACTCCTGATGTCTTCGAGGGAAACATCTGCAGACCCTGGCTGGCTATCTTCACCTCTAATAGAACCCCTGTTTGCCTATCTTTCCACCTTACCAGTCTTTTCTTTCTCATCCCAGACACTTTCCACTTGGGAAGCCGGAGCCCTCTAGAGTGGGAAACAAAGCCCACTAAGCATTCTCTCTACCAACAATGACTATTAGCATAGTTGCTGCTTCACCCTCAGCATCCAGGCCACACTCCGCCCTCTGTGACTGAAGGTTGAGAAAAGGTCCCAAAGTGGTCCAGAGGTGTGTATGCTGGACATCTGCACTTGTATCTGCATAAATGACACCATATGTGTATGCCCGCACATGTGTTGAACATGCACTGTGAATACACACCTGGCTGTCTCTTCACTTCCAGATGTATTGCCACGTTCTCATTTCCAGGTTGGAGTCTGTCCTTCCTTCCTTCCTTCCTTCCTTCCTTCCTTCCTTCCTTCCTTCCTTCCTCCCTCCCTCCCTCTCCTTTCCTTTTGTCTTCTCTCCCTCCCTCTCTCCTCTTTCCCCTTTGTCTCTCGCCCTATTCTTTCTTTTTTTCTTTCTTTTCTCCTCCTTCCCCCCCTCCCTTTCTCCTTTCCTTTCTTTTTTTTTTTTTTTTTGCTTTTGGACTTCTTAAAAAAAAATGGAATGCTTCAAGAATTTGCATGTCATCCTTGTGCAGGGGCCATGCTAATCTTCTCTGTATCGTTCCAATTTTAGTGTATGGGCTGCCGAAGCAAGCATGCTTTTTGATTTTTTTGTGACGTGATCTCACTCTGTAGTCCAGGTTAACCTCAAAATCATGGCAATCCTTCTGCCAAGTACTGGGATTACAAGCATGAGACATCCTGTTCTTGAATCTTCTTCAAAGACCTTGGTCACATAACTGGCATGTGATGTCCAGATGTGGCTCTAAAGACCATGTGCTCAGTGTTCTCAAGCCGAACACCTGGCAGCAGGGTTTAAACATGCCAGCTCTGATGTCCCATCCTCTGGAAGGATCTGGGTTCCATACTGGCTCTGCTCATAGCCACTGGGTACATCTTACCGAAGATCCTCTTTGCCAAGTGACAGCAGCCATAGGCGCTTGTGAACAGTTACTGCCCGTGTTGAGTTGGTTGCTTCAGCTCCCATGCACCTTTGAAAGGAAGGACAGTCCTGATTGGGCATTTGTATGGAGAGACCAAGGTACATAGTGATTATGCCTCTTCCCAGGTGCTCCCCCAATCCCAAGCCCTCATTACCCTACATGCATATTCATAAGGGATGGCCTCATCCCTACGCTGTAAATGGGTCATAAGCAGGAAGTAGAGGCCAGTGCAGAGATCTGAGGCCCAGGGGACAGGAGGCTCAAAGCAGGAGCGCGTCTGAGTCCTCATGGACGGGAGGCTGGTGAGAGGACTGGGTACCACTGGACTGTGGGAAGTTAGGTGCCATTGAGGGCTCGGGAGGGCTTAGGTCCTATATTTCAGATTTGTTAAGTGGAGTAATGGTAGTATGTCAGAGACCCCTGGGGCCGATGGCTTGTGGAAGCCAGGGCTTTCTTCCTATGAGGATTATGGAGTTGAGTGGGTAACAGGCACAGGGGGATGGACCAATTTTTCTCAATGAATTCAGTTTCCATGTCATTAAGTGGAGGAGCTAAACCTGCACCCTCACACTCCCGTGAGGCTCAGTGAGGCTGGGTGACTTGTCACGGCCACACAGTTGTGATCTTGTCTTTGGAGGTGTGAGAGACGGTTATTCTAGTCCCATACAGGAGGCTGAAGGCTGAGAGAAAAGCTGACGGGCTGAGGTTGCCAAGCAATCAAACCTTTCGATCCCCTCCTTCATAGCATGCCGTCACCAGCCCCTGAGATAACCCGCGCAAAATGATTGTTTCTGTTTTACAGATGAGAAGCGTGAGGCTAAAGGAGGAGGAGGCACCCGAACAGGACTATACAGTGAGTAGTCTATACAGGGTTGGTCCTTCCTTACAGGGTGATGCTGGGGATCTCGGAGCCTAGCTGGCCTCGATCTCAGGTTTGGGTAAGGCCAGCACCGTGACAGCACAGTATCCTGTCGTGGAAATTTCCAGCCTAAAATTTAGGAGCTCTTTCTGCACTGCAGCCATATTAATGCCCTCTCTTCTCAGAAAGCAGCTGCTCAGCCGGGTGGTCATGGTGGCGCACACCTTAAATCTCAGCACTCAGGAGGCAGATGCAGGCAGATCTCTGTGCGTTTGAGGCCAGCCTGGTCTACAAAGCAAGTTCTAGGCTAGCCAAGGCTAGGCAGTGAGATCCTGCCTCAACTACCTCACCACTCAAAAAACAACTACTTTTAGACTGTGCTCTTGGATGCTCCTACCTGCTTTGTGGGGTTGAGCAAAATAACTTACTTCAGGGAAGGGCACCAAGCAGAGGAGGTGAAGTGTCCCCTGGATGGCATAGGCTCTGGAAGGCTGGGGCAGCATAGGAACCCCAGGTGTCATCCCTCTGTGTCTTGGGCATCCTACCATCCTGGGTCATGGAAAGGGGGTGCTGTTGGTAGAGTTGATTGGGACAGGGCTGTCTGAGGGAGCAGATCCTGGGATGGGCACAATCGGAGGGTGGGTGGCATTTCAGGTTTAGAGAGTAGGCATGTGAAAGGTGACTGGGTGGCGTTGTGGAGTCACAGGATGTTGTCAGGGTAGAATGAGGAAGCAGTTTGCGCTGAGAGCTCACATAGCTACTTAGCAGGCATCCTGCCTTGCGTGTCTCCTCCTTGTGCAGGGCTCACAGAAAGAGAGAGTACAGCCAGAGGTGAATCGGGGCAGGGTGATGTTTCCAATCACTTCCAGTCTCCAAGAGAGGTACAGCTGACCAAGGACAGGCCTTGAGGATCTGACATCAAGGCCACAGTTGGTGGCTTCCTAGCGCTACCCTTTCCGAGCTGTGCGGACCTCAGTAGCAACAGCAGCAGCTTCTGTGACCACTACTAGTGTCTGGCCAGGGCTAAGTTTACCAATACCTGAGCCTCAGTTTCCTCATCTGCAAATCAGGGCAGGGAACGAATCTACTTCTCAGGACAGACACGGACTCAGATGGCGCGTCACGAAAGAGCGTGGCTCTTGCTTGAGCTCTGGTGAGTGATGTGTGAGGGTCTATTGTGCTAGGAGCACCAGGGAAGTGGGCAGAGCTTCATTTATTCCCCGTCGGGCCAGGTTGTAGGTTGGTGGACATGTTCTTTCTCTGCATCCAGAAGATGTGGGGTGTGATAAAAGCTTTGAAGGCACCACTGGTGGGATAAAGAGAAGGACTTTCAGGAGGAAGGCACCGCATGGGCTGATGTGTGGAGGAGGGAAAGTACAGGGTATTTGCGGAACAGCCCTGGCACAATTACCGGCTCAGCCAGGTGCTGTATTAATCACCCGGGGAAGCAGTTGGGCAAGGTCTTTGGCCCCCGGGGCCAACCAAAGCTTATGCACTTCCTTCCCTAACATTATCTGGTCTAAAGTCGATGGGGAGAAGGTTTGGGGTGAGCTACCATAATTACCGACCTCTGCTCCACCTGATCCTGGGGATGCCCTCCCCCCAGTGACCTCCTTAGCTGGGAGGTCTGGCCGCCCATGGATAGGGAGCGAGGAGTGCCGAGCAGCCTGCCTGCATCTGTGTGTCTGTGTGGCCAGAGGCAGGGCCAGTGGTTTGAAGAAGTGGTGGATGAAGAGGAAGTGGTCTGAACAGATATGAGGTCGGGGGCCTTGACGGGGACTGGATGATGAGGGGCTTCTATTCTTGAGCACTTGCTGCGTGTTGTAACAGTACCATGAGGCAAGCACCTTTACTTCAGTAGGGGAAACTGAAGCTCAGAGAAGTAAAGTAGCCTCCCTGAATCTCCATCTCTCTTTCTCTCCTTCCCTTCCTCCCTCCACCTCTTCTTTCCTTCCACAGAATCTCACGTAGCCCAGGCTGACCTAGAAACTGGCTATGCAGCCAAGGATGATCTTGAATTTCTGATTCCCGACTCTACAGACTCTTGAGTGCTCGAATTACAGGCATGAGCCACCGTGTCGTTTTATGTGGCTCAAACCCAGGACTTCATGCATGCTCTGTAAGCCCTCTGCCAACTCAGCTACATTACCACCCCTCCTTTTCATCCAGTAATTTATTATTCAGCACCCATAGATCGAGCAAAGGTTTTGCGCCAAGTTCTAAAGGAGTCACAGAGGACCACCTCTTAGATCCTTCCTGACAGCATTCTCGGGTCAGTCACACAATGACCCTGGTGAAGTTCAAATCCAGGTGTATTTCCATATCCTCGCCTGGCTCAGGATACAAGCCTAGGTCAGAGTTGGGTGGGGCTGCGCCCGCCTGCGTAATTACAGGAGTTTTTCCCACCTCAACCTCTTTCGGTAAAGTCTAGCCCCAGCACCTGTCCCAGGTGAGTCTTAGGAGGCCGCCGAGCGTCGCCGGAAAGTGTCGAGCGACTTCGGCAGGTGGGGGCGGGGCCTGGGCGGGGCTGGATTCGGGGTGGGGCCAGCCAAGCGCCTGGAATCTTACCGGATCCGGGATCCGAGGCCAGCGCCCCGCGCCCCGTGCCAAGCTCAGCCATGGGGGCCTGTCTGGGGGCCTGTTCCCTGCTCAGCTGCGTGAGTGTCCACCCCGTCCCTGCTGCGCCCCCGCTTACTTTTTCTGTACCTTCTCCAAGTACTTTCTTCTTTTTTGTTTTCTCCAAACTTGTCTTTCTGGGACCCCACAGGCGCCCTTCTTATCCTCCTCGTTCCGCAGTCACTCGGCTTCGGTAGCCGGGCTCTGGACAGCTGGCGTCGCCGCTCGGGTGACCGCGGGGGGGGGTGGGGCACGGTTGGGTGCCCTCGGCGCCACCGCTCCGGGAACCGGGACACTGAGGCCCGCAGCGAGTGCAGGGAGCCCTGCCGCCGCCGCGCGTGCCCCATCACAGAGCGGCCCCGGGAGCGTGGCGCGTCTCTCTCCGGGGCGCGGGACTCTTTGTGTGACTAGCCGGGTCCCGGCTCCTCTCTGCCTGTGCTTCTCTCTGGCAGAGCTGTCATTCTGTCTGTCCCTGTTGCCTGGCTCAGTCTGCTCTTTTGTGTTAGTCCTGTCCGCGTCTCTAGGGCTCAGTCGGTCTGTCTGAGCGTCAGAACCGTCTGCATCCTCTTTGCGCGCAGTCTGGCCGGCTCACTCTTGGGCACTCCCCCTGCAAGCTCTAGACCCTTCCCCTCCAGCCCGAGCCGGGAAGGGGATGGGGGCTGGGGGTTGGGTATGAAGCCCTCCCTCCACTTGAGCGAGGTTGGTGTCGATTGTCACCGACCACCCGGGCCAAACTTTGGATTCAGGAAGATCCAGAAATAGAGGGAGGTTGTGTGTGCCCACCTGGTCGCCTGTGTTGGGGACCAGACCGGGGGGGGGGGAGCTCTGTTTTGGGGCAGCAACCAACAGAGGGGAGGGGATTCAGCCATACCCGACTGGGAGGCCCATACTTTCCCTTTCCCAGCCCCCTTCCTTTCCTCCCTTCACATTAAATCTGAGGTTCATTCAGACAGCTCCCTCCCTTTCTGGCCCCACACAAAGAGGGGTGGAGAGGGGCTCCAGCGGCTGGCTGCAAAATGAAGGCTCAGGACTTGCTTCCTTTGTCCCTGATTTGTGTGCGTGTTAGGAGCGGGTGCCCAGGCCAGAGCTGGGCATCTAGAGGTTTTCTTTGTAGCCGTTTTTTGAGAGTGTGCTCAGCCTAGGGAGGAAATGGAGTGGGTCCCTGGACACAGCTCTTGTCCTCTGTTGGGCCTCTGTTTCTATTCAAAGGTGTGTGTGTGTGTGTGTGTGTGTGTGTTCTCTTGCTCCCTAGTCTGATCTGGTGATCAGGAGTAAGGAAGGATATTGCTTGCTGATGCCCCTGCCCTTTTCCAGGCACTGACTGCTTCCTGGTTAGGGAGGGAGACTGTCCCACTCACAGCCCACAAGATTCCCATCTGGTCTTGCCTGATTCCCCATGCCCTGCTGGGGGAGGGTTCTGAGGGCAGACCTGCCATTCCCTATGCCTGTGAGCTGAAGGCCTCTGCCCTGCTTTCCTTGGTACACTATTGGGGAGATAACAGATGAGAGGCGAAAACTGCCACCCAGCTCCTGTGTATAGCGAGCAGGCATCATGGGAGCTGTTGTTATTCTGGAGGAAATGTAGGTGGAGAATTCCATCTGGAGAACAGCCAAGAACTGCTTGCTCTGAGTCACCCAGTCTGCAGTCAGAGTTGAGACCAGCCAGGCTTGCTCAGACCCTCTTTCCAGGGGTTAGCTCTCTTGTCCCAGGTTGCGCAGTGGAAATATAAGGGACTTGCAGTCAGGTTTCAAACCTGAAGCCAGATGGAGAGATGGATCAGCACTTAAGAGCACTGGCTGTTGGTCCAGAGGACCTGAGTTGGATTCCCAGTGCCTACAGGGCAGCTCACAATGGTCTGTAACTCCTGTTCCAAGGTATCTAGCATCCTCTTCTGGTTCCCTCAGGCACTGCACACACAGTGCGCAGACATACATGCAGGTAAAATACTCATACCCATGAAATAAAAATAAAAAAATAAATCTAAAATAATTTTTAAATTATTTTAGAAGCCAGACATAGTGATGCATGTTTATAATCCCAGTATTCAGAATGCAGAGGCAGAAGAAGCAGAAGCTCAAGTCAGCCCTACTACACAGTGAGTGTCAAGCAAGCCTGGGATACATATTTAAAAAGAAAATCTGATTTTTGGTCCAGGTTTCTTTTCTTACACCCCCCCCACAAGCATTTTCTAGTTGCCTAGAGACAGAACTTGTCTAGGGGAGAATTGGAAGATAGTTACTATCCAGGATCTGTAAGGGACCTGCCCCTGTCTTTGGTGCCCTCTGACGTTTAGTATGCCAGGTCATGTCCTGTACCAAAGCTCTTGGCCATGCTGTCTCACTGATTCTCCCAGAGTCCTTATGGCACTGCTACTCCATTTTACAGGTGACCATGCCAGCAGTGGCCACCATTCACTTTGTCCTTATTATAGGACAGCACCCAGGAACGGAGCTATCTTGTGGCATGGGCCCAGCACTGCAAGAAAAATATTTATGTATTTATGAGTATTTACTTTCCTCGCTGCAACAAAATACCCAGCAAAAGTAGCTTTAGAGGGAAGGGTTCATCTTGGTGCTCAGTTTGAGGCAATCATCTGTTTTGCAGGGCAGGCTTGGTGGCAGGAACTTGTGACCACTGGTCACATTGTCCCAACAGTCAGGAAGTGGAAAGATGTGGATGTTTGTGCTCAGCTTTCTTTCTCCTTCAGTTGGGGACCCAAGCCCACAGGATGTTGTTATCCACATTTACACGGGTCTCCCCACCTCAGTGAATTAATCTAGATGCCCCTTTACACACAGGCCTACGTGTTTGTCTCTGAGATGACTCTAGATCCTGTCAAGTTGACAGTCGACAGGAACTGTCATCCTGTATATGTGTCCTTTTGTTTAATCCTCACAAAGACCCCAGTGATGTGGTTGGTATTATCATCTCAGGCTGGGGCCAAGTTTTGACTTTTAAATAGTTATGAGATGCATATCCTATCCTATCCTACCCTACCATATTATATAGTGATGAAATACATGTCCTACCCTACCTAGTATTATATAGTATAATGCCTACCGCTTGGATCTTTGATCTTTGTTTTAGTCATTTCTCTTCCCAGACAGTCCTAGTTAAAGGACCCAGCCCAGGCAAGTGGCATTGTCAGAATGAATATCGTCAGTCCAGGCTCTCAGTGATAACTGCCGTCTTGTCTCCTGATGTCAGTTCTCTCTTCTGGGTGACTCAGAGCAGCCAGTGACTCTCTCCCCACACCCCTGCTCCACCATCTGCCTCGTCATTTTGAGATCATAGTTCTGTCACTAAGTATAAATTTGTTGTCACTCTTCTTTGACAGTGAGTCCCGTTGCCTTTGGGGAGGAAATCCAGACTCTCTGGCACAAGCTTGGAGACAGTGACTGCCTCCCAGTACAGCTCCAGCCACTCTAGAAGTCCAGAAAATACAGTGGCATTTTGGCTGCTGCTTCTACTGTCTTGTCCTCCTCTACCCCCTCCTCCTCCTTGGTATTGTGTTTTGATTTTTGAGACAGATCTCACGGTAGCTCAGGTTGGTCTTGAACTCATTATGTAGCCAAGGATGACCTTGAACTTGTGATCCTCCTGCTTCTGTTTCCCAAGTGCTAGGAGCACTCACGTGGGCTACATCACCTCCAGCTTTGTCTGTTTGTGGTGCTGGGTATTGAACTCAAGGCCGTTGTGCACTAGGCCGACGTGGTGGCCTCTGAACTATAATCTTCCCCGCTGGAGCACCAGGTTCAGGGAGGTGAAGTGGCTGGCCCACCTTTCCTTCCCTTTCTTTTTATTTCTGCTTCTCTTTCCTCCTCTCCCTTCTCCCCCTCTTTTTACCTCTTCTTCTCACCCCTTCAGGGTCTCATGTATCCCAGGTTAGCCTCAGACTAACACCTGACCCTCCTGCCTCTGCCTCCTGAGTACAGACACCTGCACCACCTCTTCCAGGACCAAAACCAAAGCTTTGTGCACGCCAGGCACCAGCTGAGCTACATCACAGTCGCCCCTCTGCCCCCCCCGTACTGTGCTGAAATACACACATGTTCTGCCTCTGCAGTCATTGTTTCTTTTGAATGAGGACTCAGTATGTGACCCTGACCGACCTCAGGTACCAGAGTGCTATGGATTCTCCCCCATCAGCCTCCCTTGGCCTCAGTTTAGCCGATTTCATTACAGTTCAAGGTCATCAGCTTCACACTGATTTGCAGGCTTCGCCAGCACCGCCTGCAGCACCTTTTCCACCTCCCCAGACAGAAACCCCAGTGTAGTCCTTGGTCACCACGCCAGCTCACCGAAACTTTCCCTCAATGAATTCAGCTATTCTGGGTTCCTTATACCGTTCGTGTCCTTTGTGCTTGGATTATGTCATTCTGAATCATGTTGTGCAGGTTGTGGCATGTGTTGGAATGAAATTTGTTTATTTATTATTTTGTGGCACATCTCCCTGTGTGGCCCAGACTGGCCTTGCACTGTCTCTGCCTTCCGATTGCTGGGGTTACAGGTGTGCACCACCACACCCAGTGTTTCCTTTGTAAGAGTTACATTAACACTCCAGTGTGTATCTAGACCAAACTTTATCTGTTCAGGGGTTGTTCAGTCTGCAGACTGAGTACTGGTTTGAGTGTAGTTTTCAAGTTTTTTTTTTTTTTTTTGGATGCACATCTAGGAGTGAAAGCCATTTTATTTTAAACACATCTCAAAATTGTGGCCCCTGAACGCCCTCTTCTGCCTACCCAGTGCCCTACAAATGTTTCTAGGAACAACCAGGAAGGCAGATGAATGTCTTAGGGATACTTCTATCCACCTGGCTCCAAAGCTGTGTGGCTCGCTGGAGGAGGGAGTAAACTCTCCACTGCTGTCAGCAGGCAAGAGGCTGGCCATATGCTTTCTGGAGGTTCACTGCAGAGACTCCCCCAGGGTTGGTCAGATACTAAGAAACCTTGTAGCCTGGTAGTGCATGCCTTTATCTCAGCCCTCAGGAGGCAGAGGCACGCAGACCTCTGTGAATAGAATCCAGCCTGGTCTGTACATCAAGATCCAAGTCAGCTAGGGCTACATAGTGAGATTCTATCTAAAAAAGAAAAGAGTTGGGTGGTGGTGGTGCACACCTTTAATTCCAGCACTTAGGAGGCAGAGGCAGGTGAGCTCTGAGTTCTGGGCCAGCCTGGTCTACAGAGCAAGTTCCAAGTTCCAGGAGGGACCATGATATATACATGACAGGTACCTGGTTGTCAGCCTCCTCAGGTTATTTCCTGCCTTGTACAACACACGTGCACTTCCGGTGTTCCTGTGAGCTCATGGCTGCTCTCTCTCCTGCCCAGAGGCCAGGGTGTCTGTAGGAAAAGCTTCTGTATTTTGACCTCTTGGTGACGAAATGAACTGAAACAGCTTCTCGCTGGAACCTGGTCGCGCATCTGACTGTTCCAAGAGGCACAAACTGAAAGTGCAAGGACCCGGAGGCGGGGCCTAATGGAACCAGGCACCTGACCTGGGAGGGAAGTCATGGTTTGCTCTAGCCTTGTAGGGATTGTTTGCGTGGCTGGAGCACTTAGAAATTAAATGACACTCCCATCCGTGAGCCTGTGGGCTGGGAAGTGGTGTGTCTGTGGGCAAAGCTTGGCGTTGGCCTCGGAGACCTGAGTTTCAATCCCAGCTCCTAAGCTGATTTATAGATCTTGGTCATATGAAACTTTTTTGGGGTGGTGACAGGGATGGACAGGCTGGCTTCAAATGCATTGTTTAGCTCAGGTTGGTCTTAAGGTCATGATCCTCTTCCTCAGCCCTCCGCCTCTGGAGTGCTGGGATTCTAAGTGTGTGTGGCCATGCTCTGTCTCCTGTCACCTTTTTGGGTCTCGCTTTCTTCATTTTTTAGATGGGAAGCATCCCATGAGTGAGTGGCATGCTTTTCACCCACAGTAAGTTAGTTCTTCCTGTCACTTCCGTCTCCCAGCCTCAGTGCTATGTGACTGTGTTGCCCTATGACCTCTGTCAAGCCCTGTAATGTTTAACCTCATCATCTGCATGTGTAAACTGAGACATCTCTCTGGCTTACCAGGAGGCGGGCTTCAGGAACAACTGGAATATATGACCAGAAGTTGCTAGAAGGGTAGAGCCTGTGACTCGGACTATGAAGAACAATTTTATACCATATTTAGCAACCTTCTTGCTCTTGACTTTGTGAGTGACAGTATTTCCAGGGATATTTCATTTCGGGAGAAGAGGCAGATAGGAAGGCAGCCACGTGGAGAGAGTTGTGTCCTTCATGGGTTCAGAAAGTTCTCAGAGAAGCCAGAGCCTCTGAGGCTTCGGTCAGCCAAGCTGACCCTGTGGTCTCTGCAGTTGGGGCTGTCGTGTATCCACAGAGGGTGTCCACTGTCCTGTGGATGAAAGCCATGGTCCGGGTGGTCCCTGTCTGCTCCCATCTGCCCATCAGACATCGCATGCCTTCTTCACCTTCCTTCCTCAAATGCAACAGTCTCTGCTGCTCCAGACAGGAACATTTTCCCTCTCTGGGTCTGGTATTGCCTCCTGATCCTTCAGGCCTCAGTTCACTTCCTCAAGGAGGGCCTTCTAGGGCTTGCCATGACCCAGTCAAAACCAGCCTGGTTTGCTCTGTCACAGACGTGGGATCTCTCAATATCTGAATAGCTTATTAATTGCCAGTAACTTTTGGCTTAAGGTCTTTTTGGTCCACTGAAGACTGTTCCTCTTGGATTCTTTTTTTTTTTCATGATATTTATTGAGCTCTACATTTTTCTCTGCTCCCCTCCCTGCCCCTCCCGTCCCTCCTTCAACCCTCCCACAAGGTCCCCATGCTCCCAGTTTACTTAGGAGATCTTGTCTTTTTATACTTTCTCCTTCCCATGTAGATTAGATCTATGTAAGTCTTTCTTAGTGTTTGTATTGTTGTCTAGGTTCTCTGGGATTGTGGTTTGTAGGCTGGTTTTCTTTGCTTTATGTTTAAAAACCACCTATGACTGAGTACATGTGATAATTGTCTTTCTGTGTCTGGGTTACCTCACTCAAAATAATGCTTTCTAGGGGCTGGAGGGATAGCTCAGAGGTTAAGAGCATTGCCTGCTCTTCCAAGTCCTGAGTTCAATTCCCAGCAACCACATGGTGGCTCACAACCGTCTGTAATGGGGTCTGGTGCCCTCTTCTGGCCTGCAGGCATATGTGCAGACAGAATATTGTATACATAGTAAATAAATATTTTAAAAAAAAATAATGCTTTCTAATTCCACCCATTTTCCTGCAAAACTCAAGCTGTCGTTATTTTTTTCTGCTGTGTAGTACTCTATTGTGTAAATGTACCACATTTTTTTTTTATCCATTCTTCGATCGAGGGGCATTTAGGTTGTTTCCAGTTTCTGGCTATGACAAACAAAGCTGCTATGAACATAGTTGAGCACATGTCCTTGTGGCACGATTGAGCATCCTTTGGATATATACCCAAAAGTGGTATTACTGGGTCTTGAGGAAGGTTGTTTCCTAATTT
>PVIU01007134.1:0-36221 GCA_004026605.1 Ondatra zibethicus | reverse complement strand
CATCCCCATCAGCAATGCAGAAGTGTTCCCTTTTGCCCACAGCCTCTCCAGCATAAGTTGTCTTTTTTTTTTTTTTATTTTACTACCCAGTTAGTGCATGCTAGATGGTTGCAGCGCTGGCCAGCATAAGTTGTCATCAGTGTTTTTGATCTTGGCCATTCTTACAGGTGTAAGATGGAATCTCAGAATTGTTTTGATTTGCATTTTTCTGATGACTAAGGATGTTGAACATTTCCTTAAGTGTCTTTCAGCCATTTTAGATTTCTCTGTTGAGAGTTCTCTGTTTAGGTCTGTACTCCATTTTTTTTATTGGATTACATGATATTTTGGTGTCCAAATTCTTAAGGTCTTTGTATATTTTGGAGATCAGACTTTAATGTGGGGTTAGTGAAGATCTTTTCCCATTCTGTAGGCTGTCGTTTTGTCTTATTGACCGTGTCCTTTGCTTTACAGAAGCTTTTCAGTTTCAGGAGGTCCCATTTATTAATTGTTTCTCTCAGTGTCTGTGCTGCTGGGGTTCTATTTAGGAAGTGGTTCCCTGTGCCAATGCGTTCAAGTGTACTTCCCACTTTCTCTTCTATAAGGTTCAGTGTGGCTGGCTTTATATTGAGATCTTTGATCCATTTGGATTTGAGTTTTGTGCATGGTGATAGATAGGGGTCTATTTTCATTCTTCTACATGTTGATATCCAGTTATGCCAGCACCACTTGTTGAATATGCTTTCTTTTTTCCATTTGATATTTTTGCTTCTTTATCAAATATCAGGTGTTTGAAGATGTGTGGATTGATATCCGGTCTTCTATTCGGTTCCATTGATCCTCCTGTCTGTTCTTATGCCAGTACCAGGCTGTTTTCAGTACTGTAGCTCTGTAGTAGAGTTTGAAGTCAGGGATTGTGATGCCTCCAGGCCTCTTGGATTCTTAAATACCTAGGTGAGATCTTGGGCTGTTTCCTCAAGACCTGTGCCTGGGATTGGTTTCCCAGAGGACTGAGTCTTTTCTTTACTGACTCAGCTGTGGTGTCGCCTCCCTAGTCCCTCAGTGGTTGCAGCCTAGGAAGGTTGCAGCCTAGGCGGTGGATGGTGAGAGGCGCTAGACCACCATCAGCTGTCCAGAACGGGTTCTGCCTCAGACAAAACACAGCCTCTGGGGAGTCTCAGTTTCAGATGATTTGAACATCCTGGTTTCTCAGGGCTTAACATGTATCTGGTTCTATGCCAAACACTTTATGTTCATTGAACACCCCCTATTATAGGTTCTGGGTACTGTTTCTGGGTCTGACCCAGTGAACAAAGCAGACAAAAATCCATTCTTGTTACAAGGAAGATGCCAGACAGACAAGTAAGATACAAAGAATAGTAGAGAACTATGGAGAAATTGTGATCTGGGGAAGAGATAGGTGGTCCCAAGGAGCTTGCATTCTGTCTGTCTGTCTGCGACAAGGTCTCACATAGTCCAGGCAGGTCTCAAACTCACAAAGAAGCTGAAGTTGGCCTTAAACTCTTGATCCTTCTGCCCCAGGGATTACAGGCGCGTGCTACCACACCTGACTGGGGCTTACAATTTAAACACTCAGGACTGGAGAGGGCTCAGCACTGTCGGCCTTTCCAGAAGTTCAGAGTTCAGTTCTCAGCACCCACATGTCTCAGCACCTACATGGCAGCCCACAACCATCTATGGGAGCCAATGCCTTCTGGTCTGCAGATGTCTCTGCAAACAAAACATCAATAGACATAGAATAAATAAATCTAAAAAGTAAAACAATTTGAACACTCTACTTCATTCTCACAACTGCCCTTTGAAGAGTGGCTACCTTCATGATCCCTATTTTATAGACCAGGCTCAGATGTTGAGTGACAGGTCACATAGGTCGTTCATTAGTGGCAGCTTGGCCTTCTGGGTTTCTTTTTAATCACCCCCTCCACCTAAGCGATATTGTGACAATAGCCCTCACTTCTGCAGCTACAGGCTTTGTGGTCCTATATGAATTCAGTGTCAGTCTTGGGCTAGAAAGTTAAATGGGGGTCATCTCCCCAGCTCAGCACAGACTTGAAGACTGAGATGGGGCAGGTGGAGGGTGTCGGGTGCCCATGTAAGTAACGGAACTGACGGCACTGCCATTCCTGCCTCCCCTAGGCATCCTGCCTCTGTGGCTCTGCACCCTGTATCCTATGCGGCTGTTGCCCCTCAACCCGGAACTCCACGGTGAGCCGCCTCCTCTTCACCAGCTTTCTCTTCTTGGGGGTGCTGGTGTCTATCATCATGCTGAGCCCCGGAGTAGAGAGTCAGCTTTACAAGGTAAGTGTCTGTGAGGGGGTTGGGAGGCACCCGGATAGCCCCGCCCGCCCGCCCTTCATAGTCAAGGAAAAGGGACTGAAGTTCCAGGTGCTGGTGTGCAGGGGTGGGAGGACACCTGAGCTTCCTACAGGGTGGATCTGTTTCTCAGGAGCGGGTTCTCCATGGAAAAGCCTATTCATCACTACTGCCCTCTAGAGGCAGGTTCTGGGAGTGCGTCTCCCCTTGAATGCTGAAGCCCGGGTTGGGAATCCTGACTTGACCCTAGCGCAGTCCCACTGGGGGCTTTGAGGCCCAGGACTTTAACAGCACAGGTGTGGATCCCTGCAGAGTCCGTAGGGAGGCCAACTTTCTCGGGGGTCCCGCAAGGCTCTTAGTGGTTCTGCTAAAGGCAGGAGGTGGAGACCGCCTGGGAAGCAGGGCTTCACACACGGCAATACTGAGATGGTTGTGAGGGGTTGTGACATCAGGGAAATGGTCAGCTAGGAGGGAGCTGTTATGGGATAGGAGTCTGGGCAATCTCTCTTAGGGTTCAACCCCAAAGGGAGTGGGAAGCAGGCCTGAGTGGAGGCTGCAGGATTCTGGTGGATGGGGCCCTCAAGCTGCCCTGTTGTCTCCACAGCTACCCTGGGTGTGTGAGGACAGGGCCCAGCAACTGGTGGTCCTGCAGGGCCCCGTGGACTGTGGCTCCCTGCTGGGTTTCCGCGCCGTCTACCGCATGTGCTTTGCCACAGCAGCCTTTTTCTTCTTCTTCATGCTGTTGATGATCTGCGTCCGCAGCAGCCGGGACCCGCGAGCAGCCATCCAGAATGGGTGAGGGGCAACCACATGCACCTGCACACTCCCCTGGAAGGCTCTTCTCCCCTCTGCCTGTCCGCAGAGACTCTAGACCCTGCCCTCAGACTCACTGGTAGAAGCCAGAGGTCAGCCTCAGCTGTTCCCGGGAACCATCCATACCTTTTCTTCTTTGTGAACCAGGAAACAGGGGCTCTCGCCTGGGGCTGATTGCACTAGCCTGGCTAGCCAGGCCCCCAGCGACAAGCATGTCTGGGTTTTTATGGGAGGGCTGAAGATCACGTGTTGGTCTTGATGCTTGCGTGACAAATCAGTTCACCTGTTGAGCTGCCCCTACTCAAATCCGTTTTGAAATGAGGATAAAGTTCAGAGATGACAGCGGTTGCTACACACACAACAGTTCAGTTATAGTCTCGCTGCTTGGTTCTTCCCCCTGTCCTGAGTTCCAGGTTTTTTTCTAGGATTGGGGAAGACCCTATCTTTCAGGTCACCAGCATGCCCCTTCCTCTCTCCTAGGACCTGTCCCTTGGGGTGGAGGTTCTGGGCTGCCTCCGCTCCGGTTCTGTCAATGCCCTCACTGCTGAGGCATTGACAGAATGCCTTCATCTCTCTTGTAGGTTTTGGTTTTTTAAATTCCTGATCCTCGTGGGTATCACCGTGGGTGCCTTCTACATCCCTGATGGCTCCTTTCCCAAGAGTAGGTGGCTCTGAGGGCAAGGGAGGGGCAGCAAAGAGGGTGGTGGGGTGAGGGGGAGAGGGTGGGCGGCTCTTTGCCTTGGCATCACACTGACTCCAGGTGGCTGGCAGCCCTCCGTGTTCTCTCCCTAGTGCTGGGCTTTGAAGCCTTGGGGTAACTCGGGGTGGGGGACCACCTAGCCTGAATCCTACCCAGCCATGTCAAGAGCGGAGGACTCTGCTTCTGTTCATGTCCCCCATGCAAACATGAGTGACTATTGCATGAATAGTGTGTTTGAGAGAGGACAGCTGAGTGAAGTCATGCTAGGAACCCTGGAGACCTGCTGTCCCCGTAGCCGCTCCTATGGTCCCAACCACTTGCCCCATTGCTCTCTCTCCCCACAGTCTGGTTCTACTTTGGCGTCGTGGGCTCCTTCCTCTTCATCCTCATCCAGCTGATCCTGTTCATTGACTTCGCGCACTCCTGGAATCAGCGGTGGCTGTGCAAGGCCGAGGAGTGTGACTCCCCAGTGTGGTATGCAGGTCAGTGCTGTGCTGGCCTCTACACTGAGGGGCTGGGTACCTGATGGATCGGGGTCTGGAGTTGAAGACTGGAGGAGGGAACAGGCCCTGGGAAGCTGCCTGAGGGGCCCTGAGGGGTTGAGATCCATAGCTTCCGAGGGACGGACTACACAGAGCAGGGAATGTGTCAGGCCCTTTTGGTGGTGGTTCAACCATACTTTAAGTGATGTCTGGTTGTTGGAATCCCTGCTGAATCCCCTCCACTTCTCCTAAGTCTTCAAGAAAGCCTGGGCTAACATTCATTACCCTTCTCACCTTTCTGAGCCTGCTGGTCTCTGTCCAACCATCAGGCCTCATAAGCTATTAACAACACCCTTGTTTTGTGAGCAACTGATGAAAATCTTACCATGTACCAATGACAATTCGCTAGTATAACCTTTTCTTTCTTTTTTTCAAGACAAGGTTTCTCTATGTAACAGCCCCAGCTATCCTGGAAATTGCTTTATAGACCAGGCTGGCCTTGAATTCACACAGATCTGCCTCTGCCTCCCAAGTGCTGGGATTAAAGATGTGCACCACCACTGCCCAGCAACCTTTTCTAAAAATATTACTGGGGATTAAACCCAGGATCTTGAACATGGTAGTCAAGCAAGCACTATACCACTGAGCTACACCCCCAGCCCACTTCTTTCTTGTTATTTTGAGGCACAGTCTCACTAGGTTGCCCAGGCCAGCTCATGAAGTCACAGTTGACTATTACTGTAGATTGGCACCCCTTTCCTCATTGAATAATACATGGCTTCTGGGATCACTATTATGCACCCATGCGGGGCATTCTGTTCAAACTTTTTTTAAAAATATTTATTTATTTATTATGTATACAATATTCTGTCTGTGTGTATGCCTACAGGCCAGAAGAGGGCACCAGACCCCATTAAAGATGGTTGTGAGCCACCATGTGGTTGCTGGGAATTGAACTCAAGACCTTTGGAAGAGCAGGCAATGCTCTTAACCTCTGAGCCATCTCTCCAGCCCTCTGTTCAAACTTTTTAAAAACAATTTCTTTTAATATTCACTAATGCATGTGCGTGCGTGTCAGTGCCAAACCACAATAAGGGTCCTGGTGTGGTGGTGCACATTTTAATCCCAGTGCTCAGGAGGCAGAGACAGGTGGATCCCTGTGAGTTTGAGGCCAACCTGGTCTACAGAACAAGTTCCAGGAAAGCCAGCGCTACATAGAGAAACCCTGTCTCGAAACAACAACAAGAAGAGGAGAATTGATGAGACTATTTTAGAAAATGGGATGTTTTGAGTTCAGATTGGAGCCTGGATTTATTGCTGGATCATTCATCATTAGTCATTTTTCTAAATTACAAAATTTTATCGTATTCGAGATCCAAGACTGCTGAAGTTGGCTAACCCAAACTAGAACTTTAGGCGGAGATTAAACATATAATGGAGTGTAAAAGTTGAATTTCTCGTATCTTATATCGTTTTGTGGGCTTTACCAGCAAATTATTTTGGCTTTATTTATTTTATGTGTATGGGTGTTTGTCTGCATGTATGTGTGTGCAGTGTGTGTGTGCTTGGTGTCTCTGGAGGTTAGAAGAGGGTGGCACATCACTTGGAACTGGAGTCGTGGATGGTTGTGAGTCACCATGTGGGTGCTGGGAGCTGAACCCCAGTCCTTTGTAAGAGCAGCAAGTGCTCCTAACTGCTGAGCTGTCTGCAGCCCTACCAGAAAATTCTTTTAGATGATGCAGTGCAGTGACGTCCAGTACAACCCAGTTTTGATTTACTGTCCTTAGAGTGACCGTCATTATGGATTGGGTTGGGGCAGGGACTCACAAAGATTCCGCGGGGAGCCACGCCTCACATCAAGGAACTGAGGCCTACGGCGGGAGGGCAGCTGCAGCCCGCGGGGGTAGCTGGCGCTCCTGTCTCAGCTGTTGCTCATCTCCATTCTGCCCAGCCCTTTTCTTCTTTACCTTCCTCTTCTACCTGCTGTCCATTGCCGCTGTGGCGCTGATGTTCGTCTACTACACCGAGTCTGGCGCCTGCCACGAGGGCAAGGTCTTCATCAGCCTCAATCTCACCTTCTGCGTCTGCGTCTCCATCGTTGCTGTCCTGCCTAAGGTCCAGGTGAGCCTGCCCGTTGGTCCAGTCCCTTTGCAGGTGGGACTTCATGGATGAAGCTGGGTCCCAGGACAGGCACTGACAGGTCGAAGAGACCTGGCCTGTGTTGATAGCATCTGAGCTCCTGGTCTCCTGGTTTGGATGTCATATCTACAAGCTAGGCATCTTTGGGAAAGTGCTTTTTAAAAAATTTTATTTATATTTTATCAGTGCTCTGTATGTATGCCTGCATACCAGAATAGGACACCAGGCCTCATTACAGATGGTTGTGAGCCACCATGTGGTTGCTGGGAATTGAACTCAGGACCTCTGGAAGAACAACCAGTGCTCTTAACCTCCGAGTCAGCTCTCCAGCCCCTTGTAGGGGGTTTTAAAAGACAAAACTGTATGGCCACTGTATTTCCCATTTGGTCATTATTTTTCAAGAACTCCCAGCATTCCAGGAAGTCACCTGGTTCTTGGGCAGGTAGAGCTTGCAGGTTGGTTTTGGTTCTTACAGTGCCCATGTCAAAAAGGTCAGGTGTGCTTATTATTCAAGAGGTGGGGACAGCCAGCCTAGCCAAACTGGCAAGTACCATGTCCCACTGAGAATCCTTGTCTCTCAAAAAACAAAAGGATGGGGCTGGAGAGATGGCTCAGTGGTTAAGAGCACTGACTGCTCTTCCAGAGGACCTGGGTTCAATTCCCAGCACCCACATGGCAGCTCACAACTGTCTGAAGATCCAGTTCCAGAGGATCTGACACCTTCACACCAATGCATATAAAATAAAGTAAAATAAAATAAAGTAAAATAAAGTTAAATAAACCTAAAACATATTTAAAAAAAAAACAAACAAAAGGATGGTTCCTGAGGGATGACAGGTGAAGTTGTTTTTGGCCTCATGGTCATGTGCATACACACACACATACATGTAACACACACACACACACATACATGCACACACACATACACTTCTACAAAATGAAGATTCTTAGCCAAGGCTAGTAAACCGCAGAGCTGAGATTTGAACCAAGAGCTTGTGCAGGCAGTGAGGAATAGGGAAATCCAGCAATGGAGCCAAGGCCAAATGAAGCCAGTTTGTTTGTGAGCTTTGTGGAGCAAAGGCAGGGATCTGGTGGGGCAGGAGCTTCCATTGGTGGGGGGGGGTCTCAGGACCTCATTTCCCCTCTCCAGCCCCCGCCCCCCAACTGCCTCTGAGCAGAGGGGCCAGGTGAGGTGGGAGAGGAGGAGGCTGCAGAGGCTGGAGTGTGACAGTGGGGTGGAGGGGGCAGGTGAAGCTGAGCAATCTAGAGAGGGGCTGACCAGAGCATTTGCCGAAGAAAGGGTGCTGGTAATCTGGGGTGTCAAGAGAAAGAATTAGGGCTCCGGTTTTGGGTAGGGAGGAGTGGCGGGTGATCTAGTGGGGTGAGTGGGATGAGCTCTTACCTATGAACTGTTATTGCCAGGATGCCCAGCCTAACTCAGGTCTGCTGCAGGCCTCTGTCATCACATTGTATACCATGTTTGTCACCTGGTCGGCCCTATCCAACGTCCCTGGTGAGTGTGAGGCAGGCACTGGTCCAGCAGTGGCCTGCTGAAGAGTGGGACACCTAGAGGCTCAGTACTGGGGGTGGACAGGAGGGCCCCATCTGCTCCTGGAGTTGTCTATCTTTCTTTATCGTGTCTGCCACCCTATGAGTGTGTCTATCTGTCTGTCCTCTTGGGTCAGCTCTCTGCCTCTCCTCAGAGTTCCCTGGCTCCTAGATCCAGTCAGCTAAGGTCAAAGGTGTCTGTGTTCCTTACCCAGACCAAAAATGCAACCCTCACCTGCCCACCAGTAATGGAACAGGCCAGATGAACTTGGAGGACTACAGCACCGTGTGGTGGGATGCCCCAAGCATCGTGGGCCTCGTCATCTTCATCCTGTGCACCTTCTTCATTAGGTACCATGGACTTGGGCTCCGGGATGGGTGCTGAGGGGGGGAGTGAGAGAGTACTGGGGAAATTCCTATTGCTGTGATAAGTGCCATAGCCAAAACCAGCATGGTGAGGAAAAGGCTTCTTAGGGTTACGATTGTCTCAGCCGCGGTCCGTCACGGAGGGAACACTGCCTATTGGTTTGCTTTCGGTGGCTTGTTCAGTTCCTTCTTCTACAATCCAGGCTCATCTGCCCAACGATGGCGTCACCCACAGTAGGGTGCGCTTTCCCCTTTCTCCCCCTCCTCCTCTCCCCTTTAATGATTGATTAATCAATCATTAATCAAGAAAATGCCTCTTTTAAAATATTTATTTATTTATTATGTATACAATATTCTGTCTGTGTGTATGCCTACAGGCCAGAAGAGGGCACCAGACCCCATTAAAGATGGTTGTGAGCCACCATGTGGTTGCTGGGAATTGAACTCAGGACCTTTGGAAGAGCAGGCAATGCTCTTAACCTCTGAGCCATCTCTCCAGCCCGAAAATGCCTCTTTTAGTTGGTTCTCTCCTTCGGGATTGAATTTATGCCATTAGATTTGGCAGCAGGTGACTTGACCTTCTGAGCCATGTCCCTGGTCCTGTTTATTGTTTTCGTGAAAACTTTCTCATGAAATTTATTAGAACAATGCTATGGGCCAATAGAAACAGCAAAGAATCAAAGTATTAAGGTGCAAGCTGTAAAAAAAAAAAATCCCAAGTAAAATTCCAAGATGAATAACTGAGTTATTCATTAGCTAACCAAGAGCTCAAGAAAGGCCAGATAATAAATTACAGACATTTAAAAATTACTCTTGCATATATGAGCATGATGTGTATGTATGAGTATGTACCATATATATGCATGATGTGTATATACCATGGCACATATGTAGAGGTCAGGGGATAAGTCTGTGGAGTCAGTTCTCTGCCTCCACCTTTACACGGGTTGTGAGGATGAAACTCGGGGTCACCAGGTTTGAGCAGCAACCTCATTGAGTCACCTTAAGGACCAATGGCATTTTTTGGTCTTTCAGTGCTGGGATCCGGCCACGGCCTTGCATGTACTAGGCCAATGCTCTGCCACTGACCTCCCCTCTGCTTTCTTTTTATAAACATGAAGGCAGTTGCTAACACCAAATGCCTAGGACTAACAAAGCTCAAAGTTTCCAGACATGGCTCTTGCCTTTAATTCCCACCCCTGGGAAGCAGAAGCAGGAGGATTGCTGTGAGTTTCAGAACAACCAGAGCTACCTAGTGACATAGTCCAGGCCAGCCTGAACTATGTGAGACTGTCACACAATCCAACCGGAGTGCTGCGCTGATGGGTTAGGGGAAAGTACAAGCTATGCAGACATGAGGACCTAAGCTTACTTCCCCAGAATATACTACAGCACACTGCTGTACCCCAGCATATACCACAGCACACTGCTGTACCCCAGCATATACTACAGCACACTGCTGTACCCCAGCATATACTACAGCACACTGCTGTACCCCAGCATATACTACAGCACACTGCTGTACCCCAGCATATACTACAGGACACTGCTGTACCCCAGCATATACTACAGGACACTGCTGTACCCCAGCTTATACTACAAGATACTGCTGTACCCCAGCACTGCAGGGTGGAGACAGGAGGGGCTCGGGAGCTTGTGGGCCAATCAGTGTGTCTGAAGTGACAAGTTCCAGGTTTAATGAGAGACCCTGTTTCAAAAAAGAAAGTGGATGAGCAGTTGAGAGAGGAACCTAACATCTTTTGCCTACACATTTACAAACACATACACATAACATACACACATACATCATGCCCCTTACAGGTAAGCACACTACATACACACTCCGCCCAGTAAAAACAGCCTGTATTTAATTTTTTTCTGTTGCTGTGATAAACACCATGGATCCAAAGCAACTTGGGAGACAAGGATTTATTTCGGCCTGTGATTCCAGACAGGAAACAGTTCGTCATGAAAACATGTCTGAGCAAGAACTCAAGGCAGGAACCTGAAGTAGGAACGGAGGCAGAAGCCACTGACCACCACTGCTTCCTGGCTTACTCTGCATGGCTTGCTCAGCTGGCTTTCTTATGTAGCCCAGGGCCACCTGTCCAGGGTGGCACTGCCCACAGTGAGCTGGGTCCTCCTACATCAATAATTAACCAAGATAATGTCCCAAAGACTTTCCTACAAGCTGATCTGGTAGAAGGAATTTCTCAGTTGAGGTTCCCTTGTTTGTGACTGAAACAGAGCCAGCAGAACCTTGATTAATGGAGGTCCTGGTTTGGTGCTTTCAGTACTTGGTACTGAGTACTCAGTATTCAGTACCTGTTCTAGAAGTGGTGGAGTGACTATTTAGTTTCTACCCTGGACCGGACATTTGGGAGATTCTTGAGGGAATCGAGGGCTCACAGAGCTGTATTTTACTCAGGGTCATAAGGATCAGAATAGAGTTGGGAGACTGAACTGTATTGGCTCCTGGGCGTCCAAGGAGCCTGGGCTACCTGAGTCTAGTGTTGTGACCCTGGCTCACAAGTCACGCCCTGCTGTGTCTACCCATCTCTGTTGGTGACCCTAACAGCCTGCCTTCCTCTCCCACAGTCTGCGATCCTCCGACCACCGGCAGGTGAACAGCCTAATGCAGACAGAGGAGTGTCCAGTGGAGACTATGCAGCAGCAGCAGGTGGCCATCACTGAGGGCCGTGCCTATGACAACGAGCAGGACGGCGTCACCTACAGCTATTCCTTCTTCCACTTCTGCCTGGTCTTGGCCTCCCTGCATGTCATGATGACACTTACCAACTGGTACAGGTGCGCTATGGCAGCCTGGTGGGCGGGAGGACCCAGCCAGCCCCCACAAAGCCGACCCTTGTTCTGCCTTAGTTTCCCTGCTGTGCCTTCATCAGCCCAGCTTCTCACACTTTAGCTAAAGAGACCAGAATGGACAAACAGGAGATGGGGCTGGGCTTCAGCAAGGTGACCATGTTTGCAAATCAGAGCTGGGTTGTGGGGGATCCCAGTGTGGGGTGCAGGGAGAGGCAAGATTAGGGTACGGTGATCAGAATGGAAGTCACGGAATTAAGTGTTGGAATCAAGAGGTCTAGAGTTGGGGTTGGGACAATGGAGAGCTGCAACTTGTCAGGACTATTGGGGAGCAATCGTGTATCAGTGTACATTGGGGCTAGGTCATTTGGTTAAAATTGAGGTTCAGAGGCAATCAAACAAGAAGAGGGGCAAAGAGCTGAAATCAGGGGGCCAAGGCTGAGTCATCAGATTAAGGATCAAAGTCAAGGCCAGGAAGGATTAAGGTCAGAGTTCATCAGTCCTCAGGGGTGAGTGGTGAGGCCAGAGAACTAGGTGACAAAGTACTGAAGATGGGCTTTCTCTGTGTAGCCCAGGTGTGCCTTGAACTTGAGATCCTCCTGCCTCACTTTCCTGAGAGGCTGGGATTACAGGCCTGGGCCACTGGTCCTTGGACTTTTTTGTTTTGCTTTTGATACAAGGTCTCATGTAGCCCAGGCTGGTCTCAAATTTATTATATAGCCAAGGATGGTCTTGAACTCCTGTTCTTCTTGCCTCGCCTTCCAAGTACTTGGATTATTAGGTGTGCATCACTATGCTTGGCTCAGGATGACAAAGTGAGGGACCAAGAGGCAGGTTAAGTCAAAACCTAGACGTATGGTCAAGATGGGAATTGAGGTCAAGGTTGGTCCTGTGGTCCAGGATCCCAAGGCCAAGGTGTCTCCAGTGTGAGACACAGGATTTGGAGGTACAGGGTAAGAGCCAGGGTTGGATTGAGTTGTCTCAGCTGGCTCGTCAAGTCAGGGAACAGGGCTGAGGTTACAGGATTGGGGGCCAAGCTCATGAGCCGGATGGTGTGTTCCAGCCCTGGTGAGACCCGGAAGATGATCAGCACATGGACCTCTGTATGGGTGAAGATCTGCGCCAGCTGGGCAGGGCTATTCCTCTACCTGTGGACCCTGGTGGCCCCCCTACTCCTGCCCAACAGAGACTTCAGCTGAGAAGGTCCTGCAGCCTGCTCACCTGGTGCCTTGGGGCTCAACAAGGGCCAGCCCACCCTTGGTCGCACCCATCTACCCTCTTCCAGGACCTGCCCGAGTCAGGGGACCCTCCATTCTCAGTGCCTCCAGGGTTTGTGGAACATTATGCTCTGACCAAGTCCCACTTTGCGCTGCTCATGGCCATATACACTCATCCTTGGGGTAGAAGTAGCCCCTGTTCTTGGGGTCCCCAGAAGAGGGTATGGAAGGAGAGTGGCCCAGAGCTGCTCAGATGGCAGGGAGTACTCACCCCACTGGGGTGCCCACACCAAGGCCTGTGCTCCAGGCCTCCAGCGCTAACCCTCTTTCCTAGACCACGTGCCTTACTGAATCTCTGAGACTCCACCCAATAAACACACCTGTACATGTGTGTGACTTCCATGTCCTGTGCTCCTCACCCATGGGGGAGTAGAATGCCATAAGGGTCTTGGAGAGTATGGTGGGCAGGCTAGAGAGCAGGTGTTATGTCAGGGAGCCAAAAAGGCTGGGCCCAGGACCTTGCTTTCTAGTGTCTCTGACCCATACTCACAGTCTGGGCCTCATTGCTACACTCGCTTCTCTTCTTGCGGCAATGGTCCTTGGGCTTGATGCTGTGGGAATCCAGAGAAGACCCAGAATGTTCCCAGGCCTTGGACTACCTAAGGAAGGGCTTGTGCTCTGAAGCCACCAAGCCTGCCTGGCTCTGCTGCTCTGAGGAGGCTGGGTCCCTCTCCTCACTGATTCGAGGAGAGAGGTGCTGCCTTATTGGTCAGTGGCTTCTGTGATGGCTCAAGGAGTGGCCTGTGGAGCAGACTCAGCCAGAGATGCTCAGTGGTGAGAGGGTCAGAGACAGGCTCCTGTTACTTCAGTGCAGGCTGTTCATCCCTCGTGGCGTGTGGTGGTGCTCAAGGGTGTGGACTGTAGGTAGTCTTTTGATAGTCTGGTTAGGTACCCTTTACAGTCTTGCCTGGAGGGGGCTGGAGAGATGGCTTAGAGATTAAGAGCACTGGCTGCTCTTCCAGAGGTCCTGAGTTCAATTCCAGCAACCACAGTCTGTAATTTATCTCTTCTGGCCTGCAGACAGAACACTGTATACATAATAAATACAAAGCTTCACAGGCTTGCCTGAGACATGACCACCTCCCAGGTACCCCAGGGTTTTAGGGAGTGCAGGAATGAAGCAGGCATTCTGGAAATGGATGAGTCTAATAGATGCCCTGGAAACTCGGGCCTAGTTGCTCAAAGCACAGGAAATGACTGCTGGAGGTTTGCTGGGGCAGTCAAGAGCAAATACAAACTTGCTGGTGTGCAGAGGGCATTGTGAGGTCAGAGGAGCGTGAGAAGATGGGTGTCCTGGCAGACTCTCAGGGGTTGTGGGGAGACTAGGTATCCTAAAGACAGAGGGGAGCTACTGGGGTGCTGAAGCAGGGGCACCCCTAGAGGTGTGAGTTGATACTGGGATCTCCCAGATGATATTTTAGACAGATTTTCCTGGGTGAGGTAGGGTGGGTGGAAAGCCAAACTAGGTGAAGCTAAGGAAGGCTCTTTAACTAGGGCGGGTCTGGAGGATGTTCTTGGTCTACTGTGCACACAGTAGGTACACAATAGATATCCTCAACCCCTTCTCCCTGTCCTAGCACACAGTAGGCACACAGCGGACATCCATAGTCCCTTCTCCCTTTCCTACCTGGTCATGCTGCAGCTGCTCTGAGCTCATCAGATATAATAGGGAATTGCTGAACCATTTGCCTTCCTGTTACAAGGTATTGCTGTGTTTGTCTTTTAACTCAAAGCAATGCCTGGAGCTACAATAACCTTCTTGGGACAATGAGAAGACAAACCTGTGGCTAGGAAATCTGCCTTAGGAGAATGGGAAGAGTGGATCCTTGATGTCCATTGGAGCTCTGCTGTGCCTGGCCCCAACTTCACTTACACGAGGAAAACCAGCCTCTGTAAATCTAAGTCCTGTTAGGTATCAGCTCCGTGCGTTGCTGTCTTAATTACTGTCCTCTGCTCTGAAGCAGACGCCATGACCAAGACGACTCTAATTAACTGAGGGTTCGTTTACAGGTTTAGAGGCTTAGTTCAGGATCATCCTGGCAGGAAGCTGAGAGCTTTACACCCTGATCCCCAGGCAGCAGTGAGGGAGAGAGGCTGCTGGCTTGAGCTTTTGAAACCTCAAAGCCCACTCCCAGTGTCACATCTACTCCAATAAGGCCACACCTCCTAATCCTTCCCTAGCAGTTCACTAGCTGGGAACCAAGAATTCAAGCATATGAACCTGTGAGGGCCACTCTCATTCAAATCCCCACACTGATAGAATTTACTGGCCATTAATTTTAGGGATAACAAGAATAGCAAACAGGACCCTGACCCTGAGTCTAATTAGCACACATTTCTCCTAGTGCTCTGTTTATTTCTTGTATGACCCTTGGATCCCCTTGTGTGACTCACTGTATGGCCCAGCTCTCCCCAAGGCTAGGACAAATGAGAACCTATGCTCACTGGTTGTTTGTGGCTCCCCTGGGGCCTAGACCAGAACCTGATGATGAGAAGCACTCAGAACAAGTCAGCTTAGATGAATGAGCACCGTTTGATTCTGGAACGGCCATGGGAAGGCTGTGGTGGAAGGAGCGGGCGTGGAGGGCTCCATTGGGCTAGGAAGCCCAAGTTCTGCTATTGAGAGGTCAGAGGACTTTCCTAAGAAATGACTTTGAAGCTGAAGCTGGCAGAGTATGTGGAAGTTCACTGTAACCGTGAGCATGGAGAAGCCGGCTACAGGCGGTGCATGCCTGGTGGTGTAAGCTTTACACTTGAGGCTAAGGTGGGAGGAATGGCTAGTTTAGAATATACTGCAAACCTTGCCTCAAAGTGTACCAACAAGGCATGAGATTGTTCTGTGGTTAAAAGTGTGTGCTGGCCGGGTGATGGTGGCACACGCCCGTCTGAGGCTAGTCTGGTCTGCAGAGCAAGTTCCAGGACAGCCTCCAAAGCTACACAGAGAAACCCTGTCTCAAAAAACAAAAACAAACAAACAAAAGTGTGTGCTGTTCTTGCAGAGGACTAGAGTATAGTGATATTTTATTTATGTTTTAATAAATAAAGTTTGCCTGAAGACCAGAGGGTAAAACTAAGCCAGTAAAGGTCAGGAAGTGGTGTCCCACACTTTTAATCCCAGGATTTTGGAGACAGGCAGATGAATCTCTGTGAGTTTAAGGCCGCCCTGGGCTCCACAAGATCAATGCAGAAACAGATTCAGGTGGTGGTGCCTCACACTTTTAATCCCAGTACTAGGGAGTCACATGCCTTTACTCCCAGCACTAAAGGGGAATATAAAACAGGAGGAGACAGAGGCTCAGGGCTCAATCTGCAGTCGGCCCAGCCTTTTTTTTTTTAATATTTATTTATTATGTATACAGTATTGTCTGCGTGTATGCCTAAAGGCCAGAAGAGGGCACTAGACCTCATTACAGATGGTTGTGAGCCATCATGTAACTGGTTGCTGGGAATTGAACTCAGGACCTTTGGAAGAGCAGGCAATGCTCTTAATCTCTGAGCCATCTCTCCAGCCCTCAGCCCATCCTTGGTAGAGGTAAGACTTCTCTAGTGACTTGGCTGTTTTGATTTTCTGATCTTCAACTTGAACCCCAATATCTGTCTCTGGGTTTTTATTATTTGTGCTACACCAGAGTTTGTATTTGATTCCTAGCACCCCATGTTAGGTGCCATAACCCCAGCTGCAGGGGATCAGCAACCTCTTTTGGCCTCAGGCACCCACATGTACCCGTGTATGAACCCACGAGGAAGTGTGAGCGTGCACACACACACACACACACACACACACACACACACACACACACACACACACACACACTAAGCTTTTAAAAGTAGAAGTGGGTGGATGACCACATGGGTAAAACTGTTTCACATGCAACTGTGAGGTTCTGAGTTCAGGTCCTTAGGAATGACGTTGAGGTGGGCATGGTTTTGAGCATGGGAAGTGGAGGCAGACAATCCCTGAAAGTTCTGTGGGCCAGCAGCCTGGACTAGACATCGGTGAATGAATGACAAGGATCATGTCTAAAGCAAGGTGGAAGGTGAAGACTGGCATCTGGCATACAAAGGTGTCATCTGACCTCCACATGCACTCGGTGGAGCTCTGCACACAGACATATCAACAATGTTTCTCTGTGTAGCCCTGGATGTCCCGGAACTCACTCTGTAGACCAGGCTGGCCTCAGACTCACAAAGATCCACCTATCTCTGCCTTCAAATTTATGGGGTTAAATGTGTATGCCACCACTGCCTGGCTGCTTTTTTTTTTTAAGCGATTTATCTTTGTTCTGTGCTTGATGTTTTGCCTGCATGTGTGTGAACCACATGCATGCAGTATCCACAAAGGCCAGAAGAGGGCACCGGAGTTGTGAGCTGTTGTGAGGATGCTGGGAACTGAACCTGGGTCCTCTGCAAGAGCAGTCAGTGCTCTGAACCACAGAGCCACCTCTCCTGCCTACACACAAAGATATTTTTAAAGTAGAAACAGCTCTGCCTGGATGATGAATGGATAAATAAATGGTCTCTTGCTGTCTGGTTCCATTGCTCTGAGGCACTTGGAATGACAGATCCTTAGGGAGGGGAAGCCAATTAGTGGTTGCCAGGGCCTGGGAAGAGGGTGTGGAGTGATTGCTTAGCAGGCAGGAGGTTTCCATTTGCGGTGATGAAAATTATGTGGAGCCAGATGGAGGTGATAATGGGATAAAACTGCAAAAATATATACTATGGAGCTGTACATTTTAACATATACGTTATAGTTTATTTGGGGCCACAAGATGGCTCCGTGAGTAAAGGTGCCTGCTGCTAAGCCTGAGGTCTGAGTTCAATCCCTGGAACCCACTTGGTGAAAGGGGGTCAGGTTCATGTAGTTGCCCTTTGACCTGCATGAGCATGCCAAGGCACATGTGTCCTCCTTCCCCAAATAAACAATACATAAATGTAATAAAAATAAAATGGTTGATTTTATGTTATGTGAATTTTACCTCAATTTAAAGCAAAATGTTTTAACTATCTAGAATCTATGACCATGGAATTGTCATAACTACTCAAGGATTTAACACATTTAGAAACGTATTTGCTATTAATTTATTTTTGTTAGAGACCTGGCCTTCAACTCATTTGAGAAAGAGCAACTGAAGAAAGAAAGCTCTCTGTGTGTGTGTGTGTGTGTGTGTGTGTGTGTGTGAGAGAGTGATATTGTAATTCACTTTTCTGTTGTGATAAAAACAGGCTAGTCAGATCTGGGCAATCCCTAAGTTGGGAACCCCTCTCTCCAGGTGACTCTTGACTGTGTTGACAGTAAAAACTAGCCAGGACAGAGGGCATAGTTAAAAGCCAACAAGCCCAGATGAAGGTTGGCTTTTCCTGGGTCTGGAACTCCTGCTCTTTCTGCAATTGCACCCGACTCTCTGCTCTACTAGAAGAGTTTCAGGCAGGAGGGAATCCAGTGTGTGCAAAGGGAGCAGAGCCCAGCCAGGAAACACCATTAGTTTTTGCAGCCATCACACAGCTAGACAAAAGAGCCAGGATGTTGTCGTGAAGCAAACCCAGAATGTTGCCAATGCCCAGAACATTGCCGATGCCCAGTGGTGACCCATGTTACAGTAAGTGTTACCCTGCAGTCCCAGAGCAGGTGACTTGGAAAGGAATGGACTCTTGATGCCTCTTATTCTCCTGGAGGCCCAGACTCCACCGGACCTCAGTGTTTGGCTGGGAGCTTCACCGCAGCTCCTGGCATAAGTCCCCTCCCTCCCCTGGGAGTTGCCTCAGTCCAAACTCCACCTCTGAGAAAGCCCATCAAATGCTGATCCCTCCCGGGGAGGGTCAAGACCACTCCCCAGGCTGTTTAAACTGCTCCCCAGAGAATGAACACATGGTCCCCTGGTTAAACTGCCCCAGAGAATGAACACGTGATCTCCTGGTTTGCCCAGAGAATGAACACGTGGTCTCCTGGTTTTCCCTGAGAATGAACACGTGGTCTCCTGGTTTTCCCTGGTCATTTTGGTTCTCCTTTCCCCCTCTCTGTGTTTCCCAGGGGCCACCGGGGAGTGCTGCCATTAAACCTGAGCATCTTTTAATTCGGTCTGATCTGGTTTGATTTGGATTATTGCGCCGGTGGAGAGGTTTGTCGGTCGAAAAATGCTTAACACTCAGCACTGAGCACTGTGGCCTCCATGGGGCAGCAGCACACAGAAAGATGCCCACGTTTTTTACAGATGCCCAGCCAAGCCTCAAGGTGATTTCTTACTGTTCCCATGCCTGAGGCCACAAAGCAAATGAAGTGCAGACCCGTAAAACCCCTTCCACTCTCCAGCCTCTCGAGAGACCCAGAGAAGGGGGCATTGTTGTGTGGAGTGCTTTGCGTTTTGTTCCTTAAATCTTAGAGAAGGGCCTGTGAGCTAGGTGGGTGGTTAACAGCAGTTGCTGGTCTTGCAGAGGACCTGAGTTTGGTTTCCAGCCCCACAGCTGCCTGCAACTCTAGTTCTGGGGAATACAATGCCCTCTTCTGGCCTCTGTGGGCACTGCATGTATGTGGTGCACAGGCATGCGTGCAGGCAAAATAACTGTACACATAAAAATAAAAACAAATCTTTAAAAATTTAATATTAAGCTGGGCAGCGGTAGCACACACCTTTAATCCCAGCACTCAGGAGGCAGAGGCAGGGGGATCTCTGAGTTTGAGGTCTACAGAGCAAGTTCCAGGACAACCAGGGCCATACAGAGAAACCCTGCCTCAAAAAAAAATTTTTTTTTCTGAGCCAGAATTTCTCTTAGTTCTGGCTGTCCTGGAACTCACTATGTAGACCAGATTGGCCTCAGACTCACAAAGATCCTCCTTCCTCTGCCTCTCCAGTGCTGGGATTAAAGGCATGTGCCATCACATCCAGCTTAAAAAAAAAAATTAAGTTTAAAAAAATCATGATTAGTGTTAGTGACAAGTTTTGTTGGGGCCACCCCTTCTGATATTCATTTCCCTTTAAATCAGCCAAGACACTGGCAATGGGCAACTTGATTTCCTAATTAGCAGCTATTGAACTGGCCTGCTGTCCCAGCTGCCTTGAGCAAACAGCCAACCTGACTGCCCTTATGCCAGCACCAGCCTTCTGGAACTCTCCACAGATGCCTCAAACAACTGTACAAAAGATGGCAGCTGATTGCCTTGGCTCCTGAGGGCACAGTCCTAGCCAGTGCTGCTCGGCACAATTTCTTCCAGACTTTTCGCTCTAACAAGGCTTGATGTATAAGTCTAGATTAAGACTTCCTATGGGTTTTCCACTCACCACCCTTTTTATCCAAGAAATTTTACTTGACTCCACTTATATAGTTATCGTATATATGTATATATACACACACATTTATAGTCAAACATTTATATAGTAATTATTTCAAAACAGTTCTTTGCACATATATGATCTTTTTCCAATTACTAAAATGAAAACATATTTGCATACCAATGTAATAGGTGTTTATTTTTATACAAAGAGTTAAATCTTGGCTAAACTTTTGAGACTATAGGGCACAGGGCATTTTCAAAATTTTTCAGGGTCAATTCACATTTTGATTTTATAATTGTCAATGTTGAGAACACATCTTCACATAAATACACAGTATAAAATGGTGTAACCATAAGGTCTAAGTACAGGAAGGATGGTCTGGGCTGTTTCTCTATGAGCAGGAGATTTTGTTAGTTAGTTGTTTGTTTCTCAAGACAGGGTTTCTCTGTGTAGGGTTTCTTGGCTGTCTTGGCTGTTCTCAGACTCATAAAGATCCTCCTGCCTCTGTCTCCAGAGTGCTGGGATTAAAGGTGTTCACCACCACCTCCCAGGGAACAGATTTTTGTGTGTGCAATGGAAGTGCTGCAGTTGATAACATACAACAGTTTGGGATCTGAGCTGAGGTTTTCAGGCAGCGTTGGAGCTGTGTGGCTGAATGGGGCGCCCTGGGCAAACTACCGCAGGGGCTCACAGTGCAACACAGGTGAGCTACATACTCCAGAAACACCTCAAATTCATTATGCATCTGATTTTGAATGAAGTTTTGGTTGGTTTCCTGTCAGAAACCTTTTACTGTTGCCAAATATTCTGCGGTCTCCCTACTCAGTTACGCAATTCCATATGAGGTCACTGTTAAGACTGAAGCGTAGCCCCAGCCCCTGGCATCCATCCCAGCCCCCTGACCTGGGAGTTGCATTGATCTGGACTCCAAATCCCAGCATGCCAGGTCCTGACCCCTCCCCGGGTATTTAAGTGGGCTCCCAGAGGAGGAACACGTGGTTCTGGGTTTGCATGTGCTCCCCACTTTCCTGTCTCCACACCATGCTCTCAGCCACCCATATTTAATAAAACGATGGGCATTTTAATTTGTTTGATCTGACCTAATTTCTTTGCACTGGCAGAGCCGCCCATTTAGGATTTTTTCCTAGCAGTCACAATGAAAGACCCCCAGATCCGGGAGAGTCTCACTCAAGTCTCAGGATAACACGACCCCCCAGGAACTCACGAGGAGACCGTCCTTGCTGCAATCACAGGAGGTTTATTGACAAGTACCAGCGCTGGGGTCGAGACTCATAGCCCACCCAGGGGAGGAGTTCGACCCCGAGTAGCTGGGAGAAGGGATTTATAATGGAAGAAACCACAACCCAGTAATCCAAAGGGGGTGGGGAAGGCATCATTGGAAAATTCTGAAAATACCAGTGATCATCACAAGGGGGTAACTCCCTGTTTCTCAAGATTATAATCTAACTTTATCTTCAGCTAGTTCCTGAAACAGAGTCACTGACCCAGCTAACCTAGATTTTTTGGCTCTTCTCTTCCTGCTAGAGAGGTCTGGATTTATCCTGGTCTTTCAACTACCCACAGTTCAAGAAACTTTACTTTGGGGTTGGAGAGATGGCTCACTGGTTAAAAGCACTTGTTCTTTTTGTTTGTTTGTTTTTTTCAAGACAGGGTTTCTCTGTAGCTTTGGAGCCTGTCCTGGAACTAGCTCTTGTAGACCAGGCTGGCCTTGAACTCAAAGATCCGCCTGCTTCTGCCTCCCAGTGCTGGGATTGAAGGTGTGCACCAGTACCACCAGGCTCAAGAGCACTTGTTCTTGCAGAGGACCCAGTTTAATTCCCAGCACCACACAGCAGCTCACAACCATCTGTAACTCCAGTCTCAGGGGATCCAACACCCTCTGCTGATTTCTGAGGGCACCAGACTCAAATGTGGTGCACAGACATACATGTAAACTAATACTCATAAAATAAAAATGTAAAAAAAATTAAATGCACGAGCACTTGGAGCCCTGGATTGGATCCTTTCTTTCTTTCTTTCTTTCTTTCTTTCTTTCTTTCTTTCTTTCTTTCTTTCCTTCCTTCCTTCCTTCCTTCCTTCCTTCTTTTTTGTGTGTTTCGAAACAGAGTTTCTCTGCAGCTTTGGAGCCTGTCCTGGAACTAGCTCTTGTAGACCAGGCTGGCCTTGAACTCACAAAGACCTGCCAGCCTCTGCCTCCCGAGTGCTGGGATTAAAGGCCTGGCTGGAGCCCTGGGTTTCATCCCCAGCACTGAATAAAATTGGGCACGGTGGTGCATATCTTTAATCCCAGCACTTGGCAGGTAGTCGGGAGGATGGGAAACACAGGGTCCCCCTTAGCTCGTTAACAAGCTTGAGTCCAATTCTGCCTTAAGTAGGAGGTCGAGGAGTGAGGGGAGGAGAAGGCAACGGGAAGTGGTGTTCTAGACAGCCTTGCAATCATTTCCGTGGCCAGAGGGGAAGCCTTTCTGGTGAAGGAACTGTGTAAGAGGCAAGGTCACGACAACACCAAAACACAAGCTTTAAGACTATTGGAGCCACAGAGGCAAAGCTGGCCCGAACAAGTGCTGTGATTGGCCTAGAATGAATGGCTCACTGACTTATCTGGCAGGGAGACGCTTTCCTGAGGTTGCAAGGCCCGGTAGAGGCACAATCTCTGGAGTTGCCTGCTCTCAGTACCGCAGGTCTCGCTTGTAGCACGTGAAGGCGGCAGCAGCAGTGGTGGCAGCTGACACCACCGTTACAGCAGCCGTGCCCCAGCGGCTTGATAGCTGAAGCCGTGGCTGTCTGTTGGACAGTTTGGAGAGCCAGGGCAGCTGCTTGACACAGGCAGCGGTCCTGGTGGTCTTGGAAGTAGTCCTGGCACCGCTTCCCTAGATTCCAATCCTTGCGGTTGGGCTTCCAAAGAGCCCTTCCTGGGACTGGCACCTGGTTGCTGAGCCCAAGGCCCTGGCTTCTCGGCACAGTGTCCGTAATTGCCGTACAACTGCCAAAGTAGCGGAAGAACAGCTGAAGAAGCGGCTGTGAAGGACTCAGAATCACCCATCAGCTGCACCCCAAGATCTGAGACTGCCCCCGCTGTGCTGGTAGAGGCTACGGGTCACCCGCTGATCCAGCGACCCTAGTTTGATTCCGAAGCCTGCACAGCAAGTGTAACACTAGAGGGCGCTCCTTACCGCTGCTCATGCTTGTCTGCTGCTATGGCTCTCTGTAGCCAAACCCAAAAGGGATGGAAAGCCTCCCTGGAGCAGCATTTGTAGACTTTGTATCTATCCACAATTTCTATCCAGATGAAGCAAAAGAAACCTCCGCCAATATATGGTGATATGGAGAGCCTTGGGCTTAGGATGAGCAGAAGAAGAACCGATGCCCATTGCTGGTGGCACTTGGTCCTTACAATTATCAAGGTGATTTTTTTTTCAGTATGGTCAAGGCATTTTTTTTTTTTCAGTATTAGAGAATGAAGCTAGAGACTCTGGCAGGTGAAGCAAGTGCTCTACATATATAATATATGTACATATATATATGTCCATTTTGCTTTTATTTTTTATTTTGAGACAGGATCTTACCAAGTTGCACAGACTGGCCTTGAACTTATTGTATACCACCATAGCAATCTTACAATACTGATTAAATGAAAGTCGCCCTGTACTTTCATAATTAATTAATCTGTAATATTCATAATAGAACAAAGCAAAAATATGGTAGGGTGGATGTACAAAGCACAAGTGTGGGAAGATACAGGTGCCACACACAAGTATGGAAGGATGCATGTACACACACAAATATGGGAGTATGCAAGTACATACACAAGTATGGAAGGATGCAGGTACACACACAAGCATGGAAGGATGCAGGTAACACACACAAGCATGGAAGGATACAGGTACACACAAACATGGAAGGATGCAGGTACACACACAAGCATGGAAGGATGCAGGTACACACACAAGCATGGAAGGATGCAGGTACACACAAGCGTGGAAGGATGCAGGTACACACACAAGCATGGAAGGATGCAGGTATACACAAGCATGGAAGGATGCAGGTACACACACAAGCATGGAAGGATGCAGGTATACACAAGCGTGGAAGGATGCAGGTACACACACAAGCATGGAAGGATGCAGGTACACACACAAACGTGGAAGGATGCAGGTACACACAAGCATGGAAGGATGCAGGTACACACACAAGTGTGGAAGGATGCAGGTACACACACAAGCGTGGAAGGATGCAGGTACACACACAAGCGTGGAAGGATGCAGGTACACACACAAGTATGGAAGGATGCAGGTACCACATACTTTTTGCAAATTATTCAATCACACTGTGAAACTCCCAGATTGTGTTAATAAAATTAGCCTTGGATCAGGGGGCAGAGCCAGTGACTAATTGACTAGAATTAACCATAGAGAGTATGGAGGACTCAGCTATACGGATAGACACACGAAAGAGTATGGAAGGATTTAGAGATTTCTTGGTCTCTTTGGTTTAGGATGGTGTAGAGAGACTCTCTCTCTTGCTGGGTCTCCGGCCAAAATGAAAGGCCAGTTGGTTGCTTTGGGGCCTCTCTGATCTATTAGGTTTTCATTCCAACATCTGACTGCCGAATCTTTATTGGAAAACAAAACAACTTACATAAAAACAACATTTCGGGCTGCATGGCTCTAGCCCCAGCTGAACTGGTGCTGGCAGGACTGGAAGGCACAGATGGTAGTTAAAATGTCAGTAGACAACACACACAAGCATGCAGGATGGAAATATCAAAGAGGCTGTTGGTCAGCATTGTTCATCACAAAACTGGAAACAAATTGAAAGCCTCTCCAGGGAGAAATGGGTATAGCTAAATAAATGTTACTTCTCCTTAGTAGAGAATGAATTACAATGAGTCAGCATTAGACTGGAGGGGTTCTTGGTCTGTGTTTTGAGAACAGAAAGATGTGGAAAAGTTTGTATTTTTAAAATGGTCCTGTGTTAGGTAGGGTTTCTATTGCTGTGATAAAACACCACAACCAAAGCAATTTAGGGAGGAAAGGGATTATTTCAGCTTATTTCCTGGTAACAGTCCAGTTCATTACTGTGGGAACTCAGGGCAGGAACCTGGAGGCAGGAGTTGAAGCAATGCTACTTATGTGTTTATTCCTCATGGCTTGCTCAGCCTGTTTTCTTATAGCACCCAGGACCACTAGCCCAATCTTATGGAAGCATTTTCTCCATTAAGGTTTCCTTCTCTTAGATGATGCTAACTTGGGTCAAGTTGACATAAAACCAGCCAACACAGGTCCTTTTTAAAGGTTTTTTTAAAGATTTATTTTATTTTTTATGTGTATGTAGGCCAGAGGGAGGTGCCGGACTTTCCTGGAGCTGGAGTTATGTGCTCTTGACTGCTGAGCCACCTCTTCAGTTCCAAAGCTCTTCCATTTATCTCCATTTATCCCCATTCACATGACTGAAGGGCCAGGGGGCCGGCCCAGGGTCCATCACTGAATTCTAGGCCAAACCCATTCTTATGACTCCTGCCTCTGACCAGGGTAAGTTAGACAAACTCAGCTTTAAATTCTGGCTCTTGGGCTGGAGAGATGGCTCAGCGGTTAAGAACATTGCCTGCTCTTCCCAAGGTCCTGAGTTCAATTCCCAGCAACCACATGGTGGCTCACAACCATCTATAATGAGATCTGGCGCCCTCTTCTGGTCTGCAGGCATAAACGCAGACAGAACATTGTATACATAATAAATAAATAAATATTAAAAAAAAACCCAATGTATAAATTCTGGCTCTCTGTTCTGACCTTGTCTATGTAAGGCAGTGGACTACCTGTGGGCTGCCACCCTGTTGGGGGTCACATGGCAGATGTTCCCATTACAATTCATAACAGAAGCAAAGTTACAGTTATGAAGTAGTAACGAAAATAATTTTATGCTTGGGGGTCACCACAGCATGAGGAACTGTATTAAAGGGAAGGTTGAGGGCCACTGGTAAGGAAGCCATGCCACCTGCCGTCTGCCCCAATTCAGACTCTGGACCTGGGAATCTCCAGTTAACAGTTTCCATCAATCAGGGCCACTTAAGTATGTGTTTGAAAGAAAAACCGCAGGGTAAACAAGCTGTAAACCTTGGCAGCATCCCAGAGGAAGGAGATGGAGATCAGGAAGGGAGAAAGCCATGAAATTAAGCCTGTGTGTTCCAGCAATGGAGGTCAGCCCCAGAGTGAGCAAGCAGCCCCATGGCAAAAGGGGCAGAGATACAGAGAAAGAAGAAGGAAGCCTGCTAGAGAGGGCACAGCCAGGCTCAGGACAGAAAAGATGGAAAAAAGAAGAAAAAGGAAGTTTCACCTTTCTGAGTGAGGGAAGGCTCAGAGCGGTGGGCGGACCTATCAGAGCCTGAGAATAGCTCTGGGCTGACTGGACAGAGGGTGGGGTTTCTGGGAAGGAAAACAAATTAACTGATTAAAGGGTTAATTATTCATCCTGTATGACTTTGGGAAAAATCTGCCTTCTTAAGGGGTAATCCCTTAGCCAGGTGACTGGCCCACCTGCGTTAACTCTTACTGACCAGAAGGAAATGACTTTCTAGTAACAGGCCTCCAATGACATTGTAACATTGTTTCTTGTCAGTATCTGTGAACGTTCACACGGTCTATACGGTCTGTGTCTATCATTACCCCTGGAGGGAGTTACAGAGACACAGCAGAGAGCCTGGCTTTGTCTTTTGTACCTTGTGTGGTTGTGTGCATGCACGTGCGCATAGGGAATGTTATTTGAGACAGGGTTTCATGCTGCCCAGGCTGGACTCAAACTCACTATGTAGTGGGCAATGACCTTCTGATCCCCCTGCCTTCACTACCCAAATGCCAGGATCACAGGCAGACAGTACCACCATGTCAGGCTGTAAACCTCAAGCTACTTAATCATAAGATAAGATAGGGACAGGTCCTTCCCCACCCCTGCCACCCTCCGATCTTCATGTTTGTGACTCCCTGTATAGCAGCCTGGTCCCTACTCCATCCAGCCTTAACAGCCTCACGAAACAGTTGCACTTGGTCCACATTTTACAAAGCAGAGTCATTGTGCTTAGCTTCTGAGTCACGGCACTCTTTCAACTTTAGCTTGCTAATCCGAAAAGTGAATGGGGGCGAGGATGGGGGACTCCGGAACGGGCAGGAACATGCCCGGAGAGGTCAGGATGCCTGCTTTGAGTTGAGTGAGGGGGGTTGGTTCTGCCCCATCCTCGATCAGAACTGGGTGTGGGGTAGTTCTTCTGGGATGAATCAGAGAATTCTGATTTTCTCCACTCTCCCTCCACCCCCGGGCTCATCCAGGAAACTGAGTCACAACATGAAACTCATGGGCCCCACCCTGAGAGGGCCCCTGTTCTGCTGTCAAAGGAGCCCTGAGTTATGACAGTTCCTGAACTACGCAGCCACTCTGTGTGACCTTGGGTGAGTTCCCTCCTCGTGAGAGGGAAGAGGACAGGCCTGTGGGAAATGGGGACACTAGGAGAGAGAAAGGCCCATCTGCAGATGGCTATCGGCTGTGTGTGGAGGGGATGTGTAAGGAGAACACAGCTCTACAAGGCTGTCACTGTGTGTATGTTTTATGTACTTGTTACTGTGGTAGTGTGCATGTGTGCATATGGGTGCACATACCTGTGCACACACATGTGTGTGTGCGTGTAAGGCAGAGGTCCACATCAGGTGTCTCCCTTTGATTACTCACCACCTCTATTTGCTTTTAATTTATTTTTATTTATTTTATGTGTATGGGTATTTTGCCCGCATATATGTCTACATGCTACCTGAATACTTGGTGTCCTCAGAGGCCAAAGAGAGCGCCAGCGTCAGATTCCCTGGGGCTGGAGTTACAGACAGTTGTGAGACACTGTGGGTGCTGGAATTGAACCCTGATCCTCTGGAAGAGCAGCCAGTGCTCTTAACTGCTGAGCCATCTCTCCAGCCCCCATCCACCTTTATTTTTGAGAAACGGTCTTTCGTTGAGCCTGGAAATACTGATTTGACTGTTCTGGCAGGCCAGTGAGCTGCAGGGATCCACCAGGGGCTACCTGCTCCCTCCTAGGGAGTGGCTGTGTGCCTGCCACACTCAGATTTTATGTAAGCTCTGAGGAACCAAACTCCGGACATCTCAGCCAATCAGTCTCCCTAATCCATGGCCTTTTTTTAAAATAGCATATAGCCCCTCTCTCTCTCTCTCTCTCTCTCTCTCTCTCTCTCTCTCTGATGGGGTTTCATGTATCCCTGTCATCCAGGATGACCTTGAACTCCTAGCCCTTCTTTCCCCACCTTGTTTAGCTACCAGGGCCAGTCTATGCAGCGCTGGGGATCAAACCCAGACTTTTGCTAATTCAGCTCCAGCCTCACGTTTTGCATTTCTGTGTTTGTGTCCACACCTGTGATGTCACTTCATGACTTTGTTTTAGACACTGCCGTCTGGGCTTTAATTCTCTGCTCCACATGTTTGATCATAGTTTCAGTTAAAGTAATAATTAGTTTCAAAAAAGATTAAAAAAGAATGAGGGAAATAACCAGAATACGTGTTTCTCAAAAAAAAATAATAAATAAACAGGTCATCGAGTACATGCAAAACTATTCAAGGGGCTGGAGAGAAGGCTCAGCGGTTAAGAGCACTGGCTGCTCTTCCAGAAGACCAGGGTTCAATTCCCAGCACCCACATGGCAGTTCACAGCTGTCTGTAACTCCAGTTCCAGGTGAACTGACACCTTCACACCAACGCACATAAAATAAAGTTGAATAAATTAAACACACACACACATAAAAGAAAATGAAGAAAATCTCAAAGAAATATTTTACTTAAAAACTCTTTATGGCTACAGATCACCAGGAGTGTGAGCTAAAGCCACAGTGAGAGCTCACCTCACACCTGTTAGCATGGTTAAAGCCACAGTGAGATGTCACCTCACACCTGTTAGCATGGTTAAAGCCACAGTGAGATGTCACCTCACACCTGTTAGCGTGGTTAAAGCCACAGTGAGATGTCATCTCACACCCGTTAGCATGGCCATTATCAAAAGTCAAAAGAGGGTGTAGGGAAGGGGCCTCTTGCATGAGGGGTCCCTGGGGATGTAAATAGTGCAGTCAATATTACAAGCAACGTGGAAGTTCTCAAAACATTAACAACAGACCTGCAGTGTGACCTCACAATCCCATGTCAGGGTGTGTTCAAAGGAAATGACGTTGGCACGCTGAGTCTGTTCTCCTGTGCTCATCACAATGTTCTTCACAACAGCCAAGACATGCGCATGAGCCTGGGCTTCTACAAATGAATGAGTGGTGTGTGTGAGTGGTGGAATGTCACCCGTCCCCAGAAAAGAGGGCAGCCCCCTCATGTGCAGCATGGATGAACCTGGAAGATGTGATGCCAAGTGAAATATGACATCAAAACACTGTAGGCCATCACTTAGATGTAGAATTCAGAAACTCAAGTCAGAGACACAGGGTCACATGACTGGGCTGAGAGGCAGGAACCAGATTGGGGGGGGGAGTGCAAGGGTGGGGAGGGGACCCAGACTTCCAGTTCTGTAGGGTGAGCAAGCTCTGGAGACCTGGCATACTGCATGGGATAATGGCGGCAGTGCTGATTGTGTGTTTGAAATTTACCGAGAATAATCTTAAATATTCTCATCAATCTTCCTGCCCGTTTCCTCCAGTTTTCAACATTCCTCTGTGGGGTGAGCTGGGAAATTCGCAAATGTCACAAGAAAGTTACAAGGCTCAAGGCCGCTTCCTGGGTTTGTATAAGCGGGAAATAACTGTTGGAGAGAGGAGGGTCCTCCGTGGAATTGCCTGCAAGTTGGGCAGAGAGCTCCAGGGATGTACTTTGGTGACCGCGCCCTAGTGGGTTTCTCAGTGATGCAGCTGTCTGGGTCACTGATGTTCCCGTAAGTAACCCTCTTTCATGTGCCTGTGAAGGACGCCAATAGACTCATTGATTCATGAAGCTGGACCAGGGAAGACCAATTTGGTCTGTCATCAGTCCCCTATCTGGAGTGGATAGACAATGTTCACATCCAACCAAGAAAAGTCATGGCACACACACACACACACACACACACACAGAGAGAGAGAGAGAGAGAGAGAGAGAGAGAGAGAGAGAGAGAGAGAGTAATGGGAGGTGATGACCTCCTGTAGGAAATGAATAGCTTGAGAGAGAAAAATCATTTTTCATTGTATATCAGAACATCACACACAACTTAAATAGATAAAATTTTATTTGTTATTCCGCAGCATGCCAGTACACAATGTGGTGTTGATCAAAGCAAAAGAGGTCAAAGCAGGACCCTGAGAGTAGAGGGCTGTACCTGGCTCGCATCAGTGTGGGGAGACCTCACATCTTTGACAACCTTTGTGTAGGAGACAGAGGGGAGAGAGTCCATACCTGAAACGGACGGATTTTTAACTTCAAAGGAAAGGCGAGGTCCCGTTGAACAGGAGAGGCACATGGCCCCAGAGGCAAGGTGGCTGCCGCCATGATGGCCAGCCAGATGCAGTTGAAGTCAGAACGGTCAGGTCTTCAAGGAACCCATGGTGTGTTCCCCATGGGATGATCGGCTTCCTTTCTTATGCCTCTCATGACCACCTCCCCAGGGGTGGCACCAGCCCCAGTAGGCTGGGCCCTTCCATAGCAACCATTAACCAAGAAAATGTCCCAGAGATGTGCTCACAGGCCAGTCAAGTCCCATCCTCACAGACACCTAGGTTTGTGTCAAGTTAACGCCCAGAGAAGCTTCACCTCAGAGTCTGTGTAGCGACACAGGTGGCGGCCAGACTGTTGGAATAGTATCCCTGTATGTTTTCATTCCTTCATGCTGGGCAATTGAAGCCATTCAACTTCATTCACTCCAGGTCACTGCTCGGTCAAGGTGTAGCTAGCCAGCTGAGCAAGTGGTTCAAGCAGGCACGTCCAACCCCTTTGACATTGCCACAGGTTGCTGTCACCCATAAGCGTCATTCTAGAGAAACATGAAGTTGAGTACACACACACACACACACACACACACACACACACACACCAAAACTAACCCATACTCACTGAGAGTAAAATGTCTCATTGATTTTACAGTTTTGTGTTGACCTACATTCAGGGTCTCCTCATCTTCATGTGACCCCCCCCAGGCCCTTGCTTGAACACCCCAGACAGGTCCTGTCTCAGCTGAGTCAGCAGTTAAAAGGCAGAACCGTGGGTGACCGAGCTCCTGTGAAGGAAGGGGTCTGATCTAACTGTGCCCCTGGGTCTGGCTCCTTTAGTGTTCACTGCCTCAGATCCTGCAGGCAGTTCCTAATGTAAATTAATGAAACTTGCAATTATAGGGTTTACAGCTTTCCCTGCTGGCATTGATGTGGCCATTGCCCCTGGGGGACAGCCTTCATAGATTCCCAGAAGAGGAGGGGTGGTGGGGTGGAGCAGGGAGGGAACAGCTGTCACTTACAGCTCTTTACAAGGTCACAACATGGCTCTAGAGAGTCAGAAACGGCTCATCCACCCAGGGAAGAGGATTAATTGTGCTGACAAGGGAGGCGTGTTGAGATCTGAGGGTTAGAGGTTCATGAGGCCTGTAAATCTTCCCGAATGGCCACATTATACGTCTTGAGATGCCGCCAACCAGGTCAATTCTGATTTCATATGAGAGTCCAAGGGTCTAATATGATAATCCGTGGGGAAAAGTTTTGTTCACTTTTTTTATGTCTATGTGTGGTTGCAGGCACATATGTGTGCTTACGTGTGGGTGCAGGTATCCGTGTCCCACATCAGATGCCCTCCCCTACAGCTCTCCACTGTCCTTGGTGAGCCAGGGTCTCTCACTGAGCCTGGAACTCAGCAACTCAGCAACGCTAGCTTGCCATCAAGTCGCAGGGATCTCCTGTCCCTGCCTTCCCTGAGCTGGAATTAGACGCATGTGCTGTGGTGCCCTGTTCTTTATGTGGATATTGAAGATCAAAACTTAGGTCTCCATATTTGTGGGACAGCACTTCGTTGACAACTGTCTTCCTAGTCCCTAAACAGTTTTTTTTTTTAATTTTGACAATTCGACTCAAAGAAGGTATAATCTGTATATGACCACCCAGAACAAGATATAAGCCATAGAATATTGTAGTACCCCAAAAGGCTCCCTGCTGTCCCCTCTTTGTCAATTAGGGTCTTGCCCAACAGTAACGACTCCTCTTAGCATAAAGTAGAGCTGGCTTGGTTTTGAACTTCATATTAAAAAATACCGCACATTCTGGCCACGGTGGAACGAGAAACTAGCTCTTCTAGAAGCTAAGGCAGGGGGATTGAGCATTCAAGAACAATTTGGCCAATTTAGTAAGGCCTTGTCTCTATGTAGCCCTGGAATTCCTGGTGTAGAGCAGGCTGCTTTCACTTTATAGAGATCCGCCTTCCTCTGCCTCCTGAGTGCTGGGATTAAAGGTGTGTGACTCAAAATAAAAATTTTTCAATGAAGGACTGGTAATGTCAGTCAATGGTGGCATGCTTACCTAGCACATAAAAAGGAGAAAAAAATCATAAAGTATTATAGCAAGTGTATATGTATAGCAGATATTATTATTACTAGTAGTAGTAGTAGTATTGAGCCTGGTTTCTTTGACTCAAAATTATGCTCAAGATTCATTCATGATTTTACATTTAGGACTAGCTTGTTTTTTCATTCCTGTGTATTAGTCTATAGAGTACACTATAATTTGCTTTTAAATTCTACTGCTCATGGATTTTTGGCTGGCATTTCTTTAAGGATATTATAAATGTCCCTCCTATGAATGAACATTTGGTGCATGTTTTTGATAGACACATACACTTATTTCTAACAGACATCTGCTCCGAAGTAGAGTTCTTTTTTTTTTAATTTTTATTTTATATTTTAGAGACAGGGTTTCTCCGTGTAGGTCTGGCTGTCCTGGAGGAACTTGTTCTATAGTTCAGGATGGCCTTGAACTCACAGAGATCTGCTTGCCTCTGCCTCCACCTCCCGAGTGCTGGAATTAAAGGCAGAAGTAGATGTTTTAAACTGCAGGGAATGTGTGCATTTAGTTGTGGGTATCATCAACACGTTTCTCAAAGCGCTCCTACAGATTTACAGTCTTACTCTAAAGAATGACAGTTCCATGGGGGCTGGAGAGAATGGTCCATGTTTGTAATCTCAGTGCTGGGAATATGGAGAAAGGAAACCCATGGCGCTCACTGGTCAGTCAGCCTAGCTCAATTGACACATTCCAGGCCAAAGAGAGACAATCCAAGGATCTGGATTAGCTCAGCTCCATCCATTTCTGTCTCTCTGAGGACAAGATGCTGGGGCTCCACTGATTCTCCAGGCAGAGCCAGGCAATGGCTGTCCTGCTCCTGTTGGCAGTATCACAGAGTGTTGTGCAGGGGGCCTACGAGGAGCCTCTTGCTTACTCTCTGTCCTGGCACCGAGCTAGTGTGGTGCTAAGGATCTTAGACATGGCTCTTTGCTGATGCTCTGAGTCCAGTCTGCTATGTAGCTGGCCCCAGGTAGGCCCCGCCTCGCTGTGTTCCTATGGAGACTCCGTGAGTCACCCAGACAGAGAGTCGGTAAGCTGTGCCTTTATCTTTCATTTCTCTCATCCATTGATTATCATTGTGACTATTTCTACTGTCTTCTTAGATTGATGAGTTGCTTCAAATGCATTTTAAGCGGCTGGGGAGACAGCTCATTAGGTAAAGCACTCACCGCACAAGCATGGGGATAAGAGTTCAGATCTTCGGAACCCATCTAAAGTCAGTCAGGTCAGGCAGTGGTGGCGCACGCCTTTAATCCCAGCACTTGGGAGGCAGAGGCAGGCGGATCTCTGTGAGTTCAAGGTCAGCCTGGTCTACAAAGTGAGTTCCAGGGCAGCTAGAACTTACACACAGAGAAACTCTGTCTCAAAAAAACAAAAACAAAAACAAAACAAAACAAAAGGCAGACATGGCAACCACCTGCAATCCCACTGCTCTGGAGGTAAAGATGAAGGTACACCATGGGCAAACTGGCAGCTGAATAATCAGAACTGGTGCTCAGCAAGAGACCTTTCCTCAGTGAAATAAAAAGTGGACAACAATTGAGGAAAATAACCTGATGTCACTCAACTTCAGGCCCCCATAGAATGCATACACATACATGCAAGCAAGTGTACAGCACACACACAGTTTTATTTATTTATTCTTATTAAAAATCTTCCCCCACACTACATTTTGATCATATTCTTTGCCTCTCCAACTCCTCCCAGTTCTTCCCTACCCACCCAACTTCACATTCTCTCTGCCAAAACAAAAGCAAAAACGAAATAACAAAAGATCAAAACAAAAAAAATCAGTAAGATAAAAGTCACTTCACAAAGTCCCCCACAAAACAAACAAACAAAGCCTTAGAGTGTTCTGTGTTCAGGACGTGGGCAGTTCAATTGGAAAGTTCTGTCACTGCAACAGTCTTGCTAAGCGGCATAAGCTAAGCCCAGAGGCGTGCCTGTCACACGAACTCGCTTATCTGTGGAATCTAGGAGTCAGGCTCAGGGAGACTTGGAGTGAGACAGAGGCTCCCAGAGCTCAGGGGAAGTGGGTGAGGGAAGGGGTGCTGCTGGACAGCGAGGACCAACCACAGCAGCACAGAAGGCAAATGTCCTGGGGTTCTGTTACTACCAGGATTCAGAGGGGTTTTGTTGGTATATTTGAGATAGGGTCTCATGTAATGTGGGCTGGCCTTCTACTCTTGGGGGTTTTGTTTGTTTGTTTTTTAAATTTTCTTTACTGTTTTTTCCTCCCCCCAAGACAGGGTTCCTCTGTAGCTTTGGAGCCTGTCCTGGAACTAGCTCTGTAGACCAGACTGGCCTCAAACTCACAGAGATCCGCCTGCCTCTGCCTCCCGAGTGCTGGGATTAAAGGCATGCGCCAGCATACTTGGTTTATGCAGCTCCAACTGTTGAATTTTAGCAATTTCTATACCAATTGAGCTCCACCCCCAGCCACAAAGTTAGGAATGTACTTTATACCATGTATTTTTAAACAGCTGAAGGAGGGCAGACAAGATGGTCTGGTGGGCAGAAATGTTCACAGTGTGAGCATAAGAACCTGTCTCTGGTCTCTAAGGTCACGGCTCAGGCAGAGAACCTACTTCTGAAAGTTATCTCATCTCCCGGCTGTACCTGCACACTCTGTCACCTGGATGCCTGCACCCCCCCGACACATATACACCGTAATAATAAATAGAAAAGTTTAAAAGTTAGAGAATAAAATGGCTAAAAGAGGTGATTTGAAATGGTCTCATCACAAAGGAACAGTGACCTTTTCTTTTTTTTAATATTTTTATGGTTTATTTAACTTTATTTTATGTGCATTGGTGTGAAGGTGTCAGATCCCCTGCAACTGGATCTTCAGACAGTTGTGAGCTGCCATGTGGGTGCTGGAAATTGAACCCGGGTCCTCTGGAAGAGTAGTCAATGCTCCTAACCACTGAGCCATCTCTCCAGCCCCGGAACAGTGACCTTTTAATGTGAGGAACATGCTAGCGGCTCCAAGTTTATTATTCTTTGATAATTTACATTAATCAAAAAAATGACAGCCAGGCAGTGGTGGCACACGCCTTTAACCCAACACTCGGGAGGCAGGGGCAGGTGGATCTCTGTGAGTTCAGGGCCAGCCTGGTCTACAGAGTGAGTTCTAGGACAGGCTCCAAAACTACAGAGAAATGCTGTCTTGAAAAATCAAAAACAAACAAACAAAACAAAAACAAACAAAAAGCAAAATGGCACCGTATTCCATAAATAATTGTTTATATGTTAATCAAAAATCAAAGTTTGGGGCTGAAAGTATAGCTCAATGGTGAAGTGTTTGCCTAGCAGGTAGGAGACCCTGGGATTCTAGGGACCACCCCAACAAAGTAAAATAAAACCTAAAAAATTAAAAGCTCCCACAAAGAAAGTGTGAGCTGGTCATTCTTAAAAGCCATTGTCACTGTTGCCATCAACTGTCCTGGTTGTTAACAGGACCAGGTCTCACTCTCACAGGGGAGACCTTCTGCCACCTGTCACATTGTGTCATCTCATGTCATTTGATGTCATCCTGTCCCATCCCATCTGCATTAGCCACTTTTCCCATTGCTATGACAGAATACCTGGCAAAGACAGCGTAAGGAAAGGAGGTCTGCTTTGGCGCACAGTTTGGGGGTACAGTCCGTCATGGCTGCAGGAGTGTGAGGCAGCTGGTCACATCACACCCACCATCAGGAAGCAGGGAGAGGGGGACACTGGTGCTCAGCTCACTTTCTCCTTTTTATTCAGTCTAGGGTGCCAGCCCATGGGATGGTGCCACCCCCATTCAGGTGGCATCTACGTACCTCGATTAACCTAATCTAGAAAGTAACTCATGGATGTGCCCCAATACTTGTCTCTTTAGTGATTCTAGACCCTAGAATTTAACATTAGCCATCACACCACCCCCTTCCCATCCC